>OZ025301.1:264688146-264991111 GCA_964019185.1 Maratus speculifer
CTATACATTGTTGCGTTTTTACTATAAAATTTCAAACATTTGAAATACTAGTAAATAAACTATCATTTTCAACATAAGCCAATATATTTTTAATTTTTTATAAAAAAATCTTTGAAATTTTTCATCTGTCTTTGCAACCAACTGTTGTCTATAAAAAAATTAATAAGATCCAATAAAATGAAGTGTTAAACATTTTGTTTTGAAAGATCTTATATAATCGATTTACAAACCATTTTTTATAAAGTGTTTATCGAATAAAAATTTCACACATAGTGAGTTTGTATCGACGCATTTTATTATAAAAATAAGTTTAAATTGTCTATTTGAATAATCAGTGACTTAGACATTTATTTAATTTGCTAATTCCAAATATAAACTGATTTTAAATTTTTCTATAAAATGTTCCGATAATTTTTGATGTTTTGAAATTACTTTCCAATTAACTTTGTTACAAAATTTCTCTATGAACGGTTCTGATAATTTTTGGTATCTAGATATTAATTCCCAGTCTACATAGTCTTGAAATTTTTCTATAAACTGTTCTGTTAATGTTTGACTGCACGATATATTACACCATTTCACTCTGTCTTGAAACCTTTCTATAAACTCTTCCGTTAATGTCTGATTCCAAGATATGTTATTACAATCGACACTATCTTTAAATTTTTCTATAAACTGTTCTGTTAATGTTTGATTCCAAGATATATTATACCAATAGACTTTATTTTGAAATTTTTCTATAAAGGATTCTGACAATTTTTGTTTCAAAGATATTCCTTTCCAACGTACTTTATTTTGAAATTTTTCTATGAATGGGTTTGATAGTATTTGATTGAAAGATATATTTTCCCCATCGACTCTGTTTTGAAATTTTTCTATAAAGGATTCCGATAATTTTTGTTTCCAAGATATTCCTTTCCAATTGACTTTGTTTTGAAATTTCGTTATAAACTTTTCAGATAATGTTTGATTACATGATATATTCCACCATTCGACTTTATTTTTAAAATATTCTATGAATTCTTCAGATAATGTTTGTTTCCAAGATATATAATTCCATTCGACTCTATGTTGAAATCTTTTTATGAATTTTTCTGACAATATTTGCTTACATGAAATGTATTTCCAAAAAACATTATTTTTATGTTTTTTTTATAAAATTTTCTGATAAAGATTGAAAAGTAGATATATTAATCCAATCGACTCTATCCTCATATTTCTCTATAAACTTTTCTGACAATTTTTGTTTCCAAGATATATATACCCAATTGACTCTATCTTCATATTTATCTATAAATTGTTCAGATAAAGTTTGATTAAAGGATATTCTATTCCAATCTACCACATTTCGAAATCATTTTATGAACTCTTCTGTCAGTGTGTGATAAGTCGATATATAAATCCAATCGAACTCAGAGTTAAATATTTCTATTTTTTCGAAAGATAATTCGCTTACTATAACCATTCTCCATTCTGTTTCGTCTTTCAAAAGTTTTATTAAATGAAGATCGTACTTTGTATTCGCATACAAAAGTATAAAATGTGAATGGTTTTTTAAAATAACACTTTTCAAAGTTTCCATTGTTTTATTTTAGTGTAAAACTTCAAAAAATACAACAAATATAATTTGTAAAAATTTTTAAAAGCAAATGTGTGTAAATAATATTTTGAAACTCCATCTATTATCTAAACCATTCCAACATTTCATTCTATCTTCAACATTTTTCAAATAACATATCTTCTCAATCTAGCTATAAATTAAATTGTTTAGAAACATAGTTTGATTGTTATATTTTTTTTCATTTTATTTTTAAATAATTTTTATATATTCAATTTTATGTGAACGTTTGTCGAATTTTCTATAAAAAGTTCTGATATTTTTTGTAATAAGATGTCTGTCTCAACTTAACATTTTTTAAATCTTTACGCAAATTGTTCTATTGTTTTTAAAAACAATTCGATTATTATAAAAAATTTTTTTTTTTCAAATGATTGTGAGTGTTTTTTAAAATTAGTTTATCAAAAATTTTATTATTAATTCTATATATTTGTCATTTAAACTAGTAGGATAATTTTTTTTATTTAATAATTCCTTTAAATACAATTTTTTTTAAATTTCTCAATGAACTGTTCAGATAATGTTTGACAATTAGATATATACATCCATTCGACTCTGTTTTGAAATCTTTCTATAAATTCTTCAGATAATGTTTGACAACTAGATATATATTTCCAACAAACTCTGTCTTGAAACTTTTCTATAAATTGTTCCGACAATTTTTGATGCATGTATATTCCTTTCCAAGAAACTCTGTCTTGAAACGTTTCTATAAAAGGTTCTGACAAATATATAGTCCAGGATACAATTCTCCAACAAATTTTGTCTTGAAATTTTCCTATAAATTCTTCTGACAAATTATAATTCATAGATATTTTTTCCCAATTTAAATTGTCTTTATACTTCTCTATAAACTCTTCTGTCAAATATTCATTATAAGATATTTTTTCCCAATCAACTTTGTTTTTAAATTTTTCAATAAACTCTTTTGACAATTTTTGATATGCAAATATACCTTCCCAATCGACTCTATCTTGAAATCTTTCTACGAATTTTTCAGATAGTCTTTGATGCTCAGATATTTCTCTCGAATCGACTCTATCTTGAAATCTTTCTATAAATTCTTCCGACAATGTTTGATAATAAGATATTTCTCTCCAATAGACTTTGTCTTGAAATTTTTCTATAAATTCTTCAGATAATGTTTGAAAAATACATATTTCTCTCCAATAGACTTTGTCTTGAAATCTTTTTATAAACTCTTCTGTCAATAATTTATTTCCTGACATTTCTTCCCAATACAATCTATTACTCAACTTATCTATTGTTTCAAACGACATATATAATATTACAACGTCACCCCATTCTATTTTATTTTTCAAAACGTCTATCAAATTAAGCTTGTATGTCATGTCTTCAGTCAGAAGAGCTTCATATGTTTCGTTTTCTAAAAGTATTTTGTGCAAAGTTTCCATTTTCGAATCTTGATTCAACAACATATATAATATTTTATTATAAAATTTCACATTTTTGTACTAGTTATCGAAAAAAGGATCAATACAGTAAGAAATCGATAATTTGGCTCGACTATCTGTCTAAAAAACACAATATCAAAATACAGCATGCTTTAAACGGTGGTGAGAAAAAACTGAAATTAGGTGATAAAACTTATAAAGTAGACGGTTTTTATAATAACATCGTTTATCAGTTTCAAGGATGTCATTGGCACGGTTGTCCTCGCTGTTTTACAGAATCCACTGTCAATCTTCAAAATCAGATATGTATGAAAGATTTGTATGAAAGAACTCAAAAAATAAATAAAAAAATAAAAGATAAACGATTTGAATTGATTGAAATATGGGAATGCGATTTTGATAGTGACAAAGAAATTAAAAAATATATGAAAAATGAATGGAAAAGAGATTTTGTAGAACCTTTAAATCCTAGAAACGCATTCGTCGGAGGTAGGTGTGAACCTACCAAATTAATATACGAAATGAAAGAAAACGAAAAGGGTAGATATATCGATGTTTGTTCACTTTATCCAACAGTGAAGTACTTTGATTACTATCCTGTTGGTCATCCGGTAAAAATTTACAATCCGGAAAAATATGATAAGAATTGGTATGGTTTGATACAATGCAAAGTACTTCCACCTAGAAAGCTCTATCATCCTGTTTTACCTTATAAAGGAGAAAAATTAATATTTAGTTTGTGTAAATTATGTTCAAAACCTATAAAATGCGAAAAGAAACAATGTAAAAAATGTTATGAAATACGGAATAAAGAATGTAATCATACGGATGAGGAGAGAAGTCTTACTGGTACGTGGACAACTAACGAAATTGAACTGGCTATTGAAAAAGGTTATAAGATTTTAAATATCTATGAAGTTTGGCATTTTGAAAAAAAAATCTAATACATTATTTAAGGATTATGTTAAAATGTTTTTGAAAATCAAATTAGAAACTGATGATAAATGGTCTGAAAATTTCAAAACTGAAAAAGAATATAAAAGGTGCGTAGAAAAGAAATTGGGTATAAGGTTAGGAGAAATCAAAGAAAACCCTGGAATGAGATTTATATCCAAAATTTGTTTAAACTCTTTATGGGGTAAATTCGGACAGAGAAAAAATGTGAAACAAACAGAGAATGTAACAGAATTGGCAGATTTTTATAGAATTATACTGAACGACCGCATTAAAGACTTGATTATGATATTTTTAAATGATGAATGTGTGCAAATGGATTATAAGATGAAAGATGAATTTGTCAAGATTAACTTTAATACGAATATTTATATAGCAGCTTTTACAACCAGTTCGGCTAGAATAAGATTATATGAAATGCTTGATAAATTAGGAGATAATGTAATGTATTACGACACAGATAGTATTGTTTATATCGATGACGGCTCTAATAAAGTAAAAACGGGCTGTATGCTAGGCGAATGGACCGATGAATTAGTAGAAGATAAATATATGAAATCGTGGATATCTGGAGCAAGTAAAGATTATGGTTATATTCTTAACGATGATTCTGTAAAAGGAAAAGTAAAAGGATTTAAAATGAGTTATGAGAGCGAAACTAAGCTCAATTTTGACGAGAGAATGAAAACAATAACGGGGGAAATTGACCATATAGATGTAGAAATAAATCAATTTCAGATACAAAAAGATAGAAATATTAAAGTGAATAAAATGAATAAAAGATATATGTTTGGATATGATAAAAGAAGAATTTCAGATAATTTTGATACTGTACCTTTTGGATTTTAAGCCGAATTTTTTAGTTTATAAAAAATGTTTTCTAATAAAATGGACGATGTCACCCTTATCATAAATGTTCAAGGTTTTATACTTCCTTTTAAGTCTATAGCGAGAGAAATAAGCTGGTTTCATTTAAAACAGGGAATAGGTGAAATTATTTCTGTGTTTACACCTAACTATGAATTAAGTGATCAAGACCATGGAATAGTTCGTCGATGTACAAACGATGTCCATGGTTTAAGATTTAAAAGATATTCAGATAATACAGGCTTATGGATTAGTAGTGACAATGTAAAAGATTATTTCATACAATTGCATCAGATATACGGCGGCACATTTGCTTTTAAAGGAGGAGTTTTTCCGAAAAGTACGTTTGAAGGATGGGGAATTCCTATAAAAATATTAGAAGTACCGAGATGCGTAAGAATCCTAGGACCGGGTTGTTCTATGTACACTCTCTCAAAAAATAATTCGAATAAATTGCCCATTAAATTTATTAGAATATTCGAATTATTTTTTGAGAGAGACGAAACAAAGTTAATCTTGTAATGTGGCATTCATTTACCTTTACAATAATAAATATTTTTTGGATTTTCTTTTACTACGGGAAATTATTTTATTTTTTGCGGTTGCATAAAAAAATTATATCAATTATAATAAGTGATCGAAATTAATTAAAAATACTTCTGTTCGATATGAAAAAAATACTTAAAGATAATTACATACAAGCGTCGTACCATCTCTCTCAAAAAATAAATTGAATAAATTGAAGAGACTATTCATTTTTTTTGAGAGAGACGAAACAAGTAATATTTAGTTAATCTTATTATATGTTAGAAACGTGTGCGACATAGAAATACATGTTTATTAGATAAAATCTCTAAGTTTTACGCTTGCGATAAACCGTGTAGTTATAAAACCATGACCTTACAAAGGACTTTTTTTTCTCGAGAGAAGTAACTTGTGCAATTCATTTATTACGCAGTTTGAAAATGAAATCAGTCGACTGTAAAAAAAGTGTGTTTTATTTTTTACAAACTTTTCCTTTTTACTTTAGAATTTTATAAGCTGCTGTGAAAATCTGATTTTATGTTAATTTCTTTAAGCTATAAGATATGAATTATTTCCATTATTCTTTTCACACATGGTTGAAAAATGTTTATAACTTCTGTTTGATTGTCTATGCATGTTATTTAAGGATTAAAAAAGAAATACAAGTTTTATCATCTGTATCACTTTTATTCATAAAGGAAGCAACTTGTTTGCTTTGGAAGGATATTATCATTGTATCAAGTATATAATAAGAATTTGAAATAATTTATTACATAATATATAAAGAATTAATTTTGAGATAAAAAAATAAGATAGTCTTTTTATTCTTGAAAGAAGTGTGTGTTGCTTTTAAATTTAGTTTAACTGCATTATATTTAGGGTCATAGTAAATCCCTCCTTAGTCCATTGTATAACATATTGTGTAAAAAAATTGGCTGATATTATTTTTATGCTGCTTTTATTTGAAGTATACTTTTATTTAAAGTATACTGTAAAAAATTTTGTGTATTCATTGTAATTGCTGAAAAATATTATTGTAAAAAATGTATTTTTTTTTTTTTTTTCAAGAATCACAATATTTAAAAAAAAAAAAAAAATTATTACACATGTATAAATACTTTTATAAATACATCCAAAGTTATTCAGACAATACCAATAAAAGAACCAATGAAACCAGTATTTTTACATTCCTATTATTAAAAACAGTTGAAGTTTGAAGAGAAATAGAAGGCAGATTACCAAATTACACATGCATTTTAACAGGTTTGGTTTGGTTTATTTTGTGTCGGCCGATTATCTGCTCTAAGGATATAGGCACTGGGGGAATGCCCTTCGGGGGGGGGGGGTCTTTCTAAGGGAAGAAGTTTTTTTGGTCAGAACTCTTCCGTAAGAGTAAAGATCAATGTTCTATAGAAATTCACTCGAGTCGGGTCGGGTCCCATTCTTCAATTAAATGTCCTAAATCCGCAACAAGTAAATATTCTCCTCCGTTAACTAAATATCCTAAAAAAATTAACCAGTAAATCGTCCGATCCATTAAATATATCCCCGAAACCTTCAACAAGTAAAAACCCGCAACATTTTTATTGGAGCTTATTAACGAGACTTATGGTCTTGTTTATTTGTAAACTTAAAAATACAATGTTTTCTAAAATTATTTTAAGATTATTTTTTAATTCATTAATGTCTTCTGTTAATGATTGATCAGTGTTTACACCGATCGATCGGGTTTCCTTATCTTCGGTTATGTCCATGAAAGGGATTGTTTCTTTTTCCCATGTAGAATCGTCCGAATCTTTACTAGTTGAAGGTTTAGGGGATATATTTAATAGATCGGGCGATTTACTGGTTAAAGGATATTTAGTTAAAGGAGGAGAATATTTACTTGTTGAAGGTTTCGGGGATATATTTATTGAAGAATCTGACGATTTACTGGTTAATGCGGATTTAGGCAATTTTATTAAATGGGACGGTTTAGTTTTTACGGATTTAGAAAATTTTATTGAATGGGACGGTTCAATTTTTACGAATTTAGAAAATTTGGTTAAAGAATGGGACACTTTAGTTTTTACGAATTTAGAAAATTTTATTGAAGATGACATGTTCTGTGCTCGTTCTGTTGTTAGATCCATCGATGAAGATGTCATGTTTTGTGCTCGTTCTGTTGTTAGATCCACCGATGAATATGACATGTCCTGTGCTTGTTCTGTTGTTAGATCCATCGATGAATATGACATGTCCTGTGATCGTTCTGTTGTTAGATCCACCGATGAATATGACATGTCCTGTGCTTGTTCTGTTGTTGGATCCACCGATGAATATGACATGTCCTGTGCTCGTTCTGTTGTTGGAGGAGAGCATGGTAGAGGCTCTATTAGTACCCGGGGATTCGGGCACAGCTGTACAGTTTCCATAGATGATGGTTATTTTTGTCCCCGGTGCGTTGGAGTTGTGGGCTCGCTCTCATCATCGCTCTCCTCGGATAGACTCTGATACAAAACAAATTTTTAAAATTATGTAATAAAATAAATAAAAACTTACAAATATTTGAAAACTAGCAAAAGCCATGCTTTGTTTGGCTTCGCGAAGCATTATTTCATTAGATAACTATTTGAAAGTAACAATATTTTTTTAAATACACTCTAAAAAATAAGTGTAAATTTGCACACAAAAATGTGTAAATTGATGATACAAAAACGATTTGTTTATATGTATAAATTTGTGAGTAAATTGCCAAAATACACACCTAATGTGTAAATTTCAAAATACACATTTCAGTGTGTAATTTGATGATAACACTAAGTGTGTAAAAGTTATCGCTTAAGCAAAACACAATAAAAACACATTAATAGTACATTCGTACAAAATATTTATTATGATAAATCAGAAAAACCTTTACAAGTAACATTAACAGATGTTTGAATTGTAAACAAAAATTTTACAGGATAAATATTTCCCAAAACAATAGATGAATCTAATCCTTGAAGTTTTAAACTTGCAGTACCCCAAAATACATTAGGGGCTGGAAAATTACCCTCACCACAAACGTACGATAAATATTTACCAACATCATTATATTTTTCATCATCAGGATTACAGTCTTTTAACACTTTTGTATCTAAATATCTTTTAACATATTTGGGCAATCTGTAAATAAACTTTACAGGCTTTCCACCAACATGAGTCTTCCTTGTATGTATCGAATCACGTAATAGTTCAACAGTAGGATTACTAGGAATATGGCATCCAAGATTCCATAACAAAAACACAGGAATTTTTCCAAACTCATTAATTCCAGGTGAACCCTTATAAAGTCGAGGATCTTCGGAAGGTTTAAAATATCTAGAAAAAGATATAGATTGAATTTCAATTTTAACTCGTATCCAATTAATTTTTACATATCTATAAACCTATCATTACATATCCTTACCTATCTATTTAAAAAGCATTGATTTTTAAAAACATGCGATTTCACTCTAAAAGTAAACTTTTCAAATTGAGTATCAGTTGCAGCACCTGCAGCAGTATTCTTCATTTCCATCAATTCATTATCATAATCATTAACTGTTATTTTTTTGTAATTTTAACTTTTTAAATATTTTCGGTGTCTCAAAATCCTCGCTCTCCGACCACGCAAGCGTCTCTTTCGAACTACACGCCTCTTGTACATTCGGCGATACATTCTCACTATTTTCTAAAGAAACAGGATTACTCTCAATCAATGCTTTTAAGAAAATATCACTCGGTTCTATAACCGGTCGCTTTTTATAAGAAATCTTACCGTTATCTAAATAAATAAGATCAAACCGCGACAATAAAGCTGATAATATTTCACCTGAAAAAACTTGTTCAATTTTGAAATTACTTGTTACAAATAATCGCTTCGGCCTAATTTTAAAACTACTCCCTTTAATTTCTGCAGTAAACGGGTATCTGTCCGACCAAATTTTTAAATAATAACCCATAAAATTACTATGAAAAGGTTCTAAATCACTAATTAAAACATCATTTTCACCTTTATAGCCATCCCACCACTTATTAGGCATTTTTACATATAAATCATTACTAAATTTAATTACAGAATAATCCTTACCTGTTCTAGGTAATCCGTATAACCAAAAACCACAAGATGAACTTAATTCAGTTAAATCAAAAGCTCTAAGCGATTCAATAGTAGCCTTGTAACGGATAAACAAGCCTGGATATTGCTCCTCAATGGATACAATGTTACCTTTCTTAGCTTCACACAAAACCACCTTAAATGCATTATTTCCGTGAGTAGATCTGGGGCGAACTCCAAACTCTTTAAAGTCGCCATCCTTTGAGCAATAATATATATTTTCTTCAACCGTTCCTTTAATTCTGGTGGTGATGGTGATCACTCATGAAATACCCACATTAATGTGTAAATTGCGAAAGAATACATATATATCTGTGTTATATTCTTACTCATTAATCTGTGTAATCTTCTGTGATTACACTGATAAATATGTATTACGCAAAAAACACATATTATTGTGTTATTGTAATTTACACAGTTCTTTGCGTAATATGCAAAATACGCATATTCGATGGAGGTTCAATAACTATTGTGTCTAGTGTATATGAAATATCTGTACTGCAACGGGTTGATGAAGAATATCGATATATTTATGCTTAGTTTCAGAACCGTAGCTGCAATATTCATGTAGTTTTGTATGGAGGAGTAAAATGGGGGGGTAGTTGAAAGTCTGATTATATTAGCTTATGGGGCTAGATTTGTGACAGTGGATGCGATAAAATAGTGTTGTTTGGACTCGGGACCATAGTGATGTACAAACTTCTCATCCACTATCACAAGTGTAGTATCATAAGCCGTGGGTCGGCCTGCCACCGGCACTCGGTCTCCGTCTTCGAAAAAATTTTCCTCAAAGCAGCAGGCAATGCCATTGCCCCGTAAAGCATTCACTTCCATATTGCCCAGTTTCATGCCCACTTGTCGACTCCGTCCTTTGACGGGTTGAAGAATGACTTTGTCCATGACCCACATATCGGGCGCGTACATGTGTTCACAACTAAAATAGACTACGACAAAATAAAAAGTTTTACCATACAAGGCAGAGGCCCCTTTCATGAGTCGTCCCTCCGAATTATGGACCGTGAGCGCATCGCGGCCGCCTCCCAAATGCAGGGCTTCTAACGGTTTGCCGGTGGTCATGCGAAACATACAATACGGATTGATGATTAAGGTGGGTTCCACATGGCCATCTAACCGAGGCAGTCGGGACATGACCCGAATCACGCCTTTTTGACCGTGTAAACTACACAATTTATCTCCGGTACTGCTCACATGTTCCTGTTCCACACTAATCATGAGTTTGTCCTCGGTTAAATAATGTACGATCCGAAAGGGAGATTTGGAAAAGGTTAAACGAATCTCACACGGAAACACGGGATGCGTCCGCACGTGGATCGAGTACGGCTCGACTGCAACGGTGCGCCACTGATGAGGGTCCCCAGTAAATTGGATTCGGCGTCCACGTCCCCGTGCACGGGATAAAATTTCACCCAGGTGGTGGCTTTTACTTTCAGCCGCAGTGTATAAAACCGAAAACAATCAAACCCCCGAAAATCTTCGCGTTTGACGATGCAATCTTCTTGCGTCAATCCTAAAAAACTCATATAGGTCACCACAATGTGGGGCAACAGGACCACAAAATGAGGCGAGACGCCATCGGCCACGGGTTCCATGAGGGGTCGATGATCAGCTATGGGTGCTCGGCGGTACGTCGAGACACTGTCCATAAAATAGAGCGCGTATTGAGATGTGGTCGCCAACACGGCATTTTTGAGCGCATTAAAGGCTAAAATGTTTTTTAAAAAAGCATTGTGTTGAAAATAAGGATTTAAATCAACAAAGTAACTGTACTGGACGGGCCACCGCTCCATCAGGTCGTTTTTATCTTCGATTTGAAAAGATAGACGCGCCCAATAGAGTTCATCGTAAGGGGTCACCCAAATATCGGTTTCGGGTAATTTTTTCATCAGCAATCCCATCTTGTAGCGAATCGCAATAAATTTGTCCCGCGCATAACATTCAATGTGTTGAAACGTGCGTTTCAATGCGAGGAGATTGAGAGCTAGAAAAGAGGCTCGGGTGACGGGAATACACGCCTCATTGACCACCACATAGTAGAGACTGTTGGCTTCGGGTACCAATTGCAACGTGTCCCAAAACGTAGGGTCGTGGTAGACGGGATCCAAATCCTCGCAAGTGGACACGATCGTCTCACGTACCATGGTATTCATACGTCCGACATTCTTCGTGTCAAACACACCCAATTTACAAAACCAGCCTTCCTGACTGGGATGGTAGGGATCCAGCGTGGCGTGATTGACCTTGTTGGACATTTGTCGCACAATCAGGTACAATAAAAAGGGATTCAGGGGATAGGTGTGAGTGGTTATAAAATATTAACCCTTTCAACTCTTTTTTTCTGCGACGGATGAGACTTTAGACCTGGAGGTGAGATCCTTCCAAATCTTTTGGATCCAGTTCGAGGATCAGAATTTCGTTTCGCTTTTCCCGCAACCAACGAAATTGCTCATCCGTCAATCGATCTTTATACTGGATCCAGAGAAAGGTGAGGTCCGGGGCCTTGAGTGTGGCCCCGCACACCCGACACTCGAGATGCCCGGTATCTCGGACCTGCTGCAGGAGACACGGCGGGTGGACCGCATGCTGGCACCGCGTCAAGCGCGAGCCGTTGAGGACCGGCAGAGAGCAACACATGCAGGTGTTCATCGTGCTCGAGACAGAGAGCTACTGAAGCCTGCGTCTTGGGAACAGCGCGCGCCTGGGAATGGGGTGGAAAGAGAGTGAGGTCTTCTTTGGGAAAATCTCAAGAACCGTTCTCTGGACCCATGGGGGTGATGGTTTCACTTGAAAAAAGGCACTCTCTTTCAGTTCGACCACTCCAACACTTGAAAAAATTCGGAGTCTATCGAAATGCGGCTGGGCATATACAAGAAAACAGTTTTAACTTGGTCACTACAAGCGGTACGGTGTATTTTCGAAGCATCGATTCGAAAGATTTTTGGGACGTCCGCTGGTTCAAACCTTGAGCTGCAAAAAAATTTGTAACTACCGATGTGGTAGCAGTAGTGATGGTGATGGTGTAAGTGGCGTGGAAATGTACGTGCTGATAAGAAAACTGATTAAATTGAAAACGGGTAGAAGATTACTAGACTTTATCACCTGGGGACGCGTGGTTCCTCGAAAACAGTGGTCGAGACATTGGGGATTGACGGAACCGTGGCTGCTGGTACAGACGAAAGACGCGACGACGGGAAGCAGCTTTTTAGACTGGTTGCACCAGTTTAAACGAGAACAAAGAGAACGTTGTAAACGACTCGGTTTACGAATTTGAACCGAGAGAAAAAAAAACTTTTTTTTTTCCTCGGTTCAATTTTTCCTTTTTTTAAAAAGACTTTTAGGTTACCAATATTGGAATAAAAAAGACACTTTAACATTTTCGTGCCATAATCAATAATGTACAATTAAATATTCATTATAGAGATAAAATGTGCTTTTTCCTAAATTATTCAATGAAATTTGCCTCATAAAGGTACATTACTAATTCACATCAAGATTATAAAATAATGAAACTTTATTTCAAGTTTAGTCAGATTTAATAACTAAAAAAGCTTGATTAATACATAAATATATTTGGTAAGATTGTAATTACCAATGAAATCAGCAATATCTTTATTTTTTCCGAAATAAGTTATCCTTTCTTCATGAATTCAATAATTTTCACAAAAATTAGAAATGAAAAAATATATGGAATTGATATAAAACTAAAAAAGTCAAATTTTGCACCTACATCTGAACTGAATATTTCATTGTTTACATCCTTAAAATATGTGAGAATTTTATAGAGTTGCGGATTTTAGGAGTGCAGATTTGAGGGAGTCTACTATATATATATATATATATAACGTAAAAAAAAATTATCTGAATCGTGTGTTTGAGTTCTTTTGCAACGAATTATTTCCTGTATGTGTATTGTATAGAACAAATTTTTACAAGTCTCAAAAACATAGCTTGAAAAATTCTAAAAGTGTTTGCCCGTTAGTCTCGAAAATGAAGCAAATGAAGCAAAATGAATCTTTTTTCTTTCATTCTATCTGTGCCAACGTTGGTACTCTATTTGTCGCAAAAAATTGCGCCAAAGGTTTTAAAAGAAATTGGATAAACCAATTTCTTTTAAAACCTTTGGGGCAATTTTTTGCCTTTCCCTTGAACAATCTGATGGAAGAGTTCCATCAGCAATATATGGGAAAGATTTTTTTTGTGGGGGTGAAAAAGTTTATTCCAACTGGCTTCTCAATCTTTCGTTTCTTCTTGCAACGACTTCGACTTCTAACGAGTTATAAAACTTATAATTGACGTGATAAGTCATTTTGGATTCCATGTGGTTTTCGTCCTCTTCCAGTCGAAACTCTTGCACTCCCACTAAAGGCACGGATTCTTGTTCCTTCCAATTCAGACTGCTGAGATTTGGCGAAACTCGATAAGTGATCGGAGACAGTCTTTGAAATCGCGTTTCGCAGTGACAGTAATAAGGCGAAGGGGTCATGCATTTGACGTAGAGGGTTTTGTTGAGTTTCCAGTTCACTTTGAAATGCGTGTCCAAGCGCCATCGGCAGTAGATGTGTTGCCAGCGACCGGGCCGGATCTTGACTTCGCTCCAGTCGTAAAACCGTAAGTTGTGGTAGCCGTTTCGAGAAGCGGCCGAGTCGATCAGTACGAGTCCGTAGCCTTCCAGACGATACATGAACATTTTGGGCGGCGGTTGCTGCTGCTGAAGGGGGGGTCTGGATGCCTCCTCCTCGTGATACTGGAATTGTGTCAAGAAACTTTCGATGTTTTGGAAAACGCGATCGATGGATCCGCGAAAGAAACGTTGGTGCAGGACGGCGGGTTTGTAATGGCCTTCGAATCCTTCGAGGAAAAAATGATAGAGTGCGAGATTCAGGGTTTCGGGGTCGACGCGAAGACAGAATCGATGGGTCCAGTTTCGTGTGGCAAAGTACCAGCCGGGTCGGATTCGACTCAACCGTTGCAAGTACGCGGTCGAAAAGGGCACGGGAGACGAGAGGTAAGCCGACCGGTACGTCAAGATGGCATGAAATTCCGGCATGCTCGTCAAAAGACGCAATTTGTCCTTTAAAGGGATAAACGTTCGAAAAAGGATGAGAAGTATGTCGATGGATAATTCCAGCAATTGCGTAGAGGCCATGATTCGTCGGGAAGTTTGCTTTTTAAAAAACTAAACTCTGTGAAGAAATGAAAAAGGGCGCGAAGCTTCTTTTTAAACTCTTGGCATCGCGCCCGCCTCCCCCTCCCGAACTGTTGCTAGAGATCCGCTCAAAAGAGGCTGCGATTAGTCGAAACGGAATGCGGGGCGTATCATCCGGGTGGACATTTACGGCTTTCGGGTGGTTAGTTCAAAGTAAGAGTTCCTTTCCCTCTCTCGCTCGCTCGCCTCATACAGTTTCAAAATGATCAGTAGGTTGAAAAAAAAGAACAAAGATTCCATTGCCGCCGAAAGGCAAAAATAAAAAAGAAGTTCATGATGTGACTCGCATAAATTCCATGACAGAAATTAGAAAATCCCGTGTCTGTTGATTATGGTAAGCATCGAATCGAACTGGGAAGAAAATATATTATTTGGCGGGTATTCAGAATTGAATAAATTGGCTGGAACATGTTTTGGATACGTTTCAATTTCAAAGTTCATGTTTTTTTCCTTCTCGCATTGAAAAAAAAATTATCGGCAGAAATTAGGAATCCTATACTTGGGTATTAATAGTAGGTCTTGTCACCACCGTATCCTAGCAAACACTGACAGCAGATCGCTCGAAAACCCTCCTTTCCGAAAAAAAACCCTTAAAACTTGACTAGTTTTGCCGTCAGTTGGATTTCAACTTTCATCGAGGCAAGACGTGCTTTCGATGCTCTCTCCAAATGTGGACAGCGGCTTCGGGTAACCGGGGGGGCATGGATATCAACAGCCGCAGTAGGTCTTGTCACTACCGCATCCGAGGGAACACTGACTGCAGATCGCTTGAAAACCCTCCATTCAAAAAAAAAAAACTTTTTTTGACTAGTTTTGCCGTCAGTTGGATTTCAGCTTTCGACGAGGCAAGACGTGGTTTCGATGCTCTCTCCAAATGTACGCGCTTTAATGCTCAATAATACAATGCTATACTAATGTTTGCTTTATAATTTACTTTTCAAATTGATATAAATGAAAAAACTCCTCTTGAGACTTCTCACACCAAAGACAAAGTGACCCGAAAGTTTCATATGCGACACGACCCAGATCGAGTCGAGGTGACCACCGGTCAGCGGCGACTTAGGGGGGGGGTAACATGGACATTATGAACAGCAGCCGCTCTTCACTCCGCCGTCTCCGAGCGAGAAGCCGGCTCTCTGCAACACACGGGCACAAAAAATCGAGTCGAAGTGACCGCTGGTCAGCGCGGACATCCGAACGAACGGGACGTTTCGATTCTCCGATTCATTTCAGAAAGTTTGATATGCGACACGACCCAGATCGAGTCGAGGACTATACTTTTCCGCGAGCTCTTTCAATATGGGCATTAGGTAACCAATTTCGTATCGTTGAAAACCGCGTCCTGCTCTTAAAATAAACATAGCCTTGTAGGTGTCTGCGGCCAGTAGTCGGACATACTTCGCGGCCGTATACAAGATATTTAATCTTATCGGAGACACTCGCAAACGGCTCATTATTCACTTCGTAACTCGTAAAACACCAACTCTTAGAGTGCGGAGACTCACGACCGCTCATATCAACGTCCAGGCGGGAAATGGACAGAAACAACAAATCCCACAATCCTTAGCGGTTTGGTCGGTCTGTCGAGGGCCAGCAGGTAATACTAACTGCTGGCCCCGCCTTTTTTCCCCTCGCGGTTCTTCATTTTTGCGCGGCGCGCTTTACGCAAAATGAAGAACCACGGAAAACTCACTTTTTCTACCGGCAGTTTATGCTAACCTGCACGGCTTAAATAAATAACCGCTTTGCGGCTATGAAACACAGAAAATACACAGTATTTTACAGGACTATACTAAAAAGCATAGCTAATTTATTTAAGCAAATTAGTACATATTGCTATCTCGAAAAGTAGCATTCAAGTAACACACTTTTTCAAGAAAAAATACAACAGGAGGATTATCTTTATCATCTCTTGATTCATTTGTTTTATGATACAATGTTAAACCTCTAAACCATGATTGATCAAAAGTCATTGATGTAGTACCATACCAAACTGTAGGACCACGTGGATTAGTAAAACCAGTTCCTTCTGCAAGTTCTTTAACACTTTTTTGTTTAGAAAAGTCTTTAGAGCAGTTACACAATCAATAAATCTTGGTTGTAGAAAATGAAAAATAAATTTTTTATACTTCTTGGAATTAATATATAAATTTTTAAATGAAACACAATCATCTAAATTTTTTTCACGTGTTAATGAATCATCCATATATCTATCAGCATCCCAACCTAATCTAAAATACATGCAATGAGGTAAATCAACATGTTGACCAACGGGATAAGAAGTGATATCTTTATCAATCGTAGAATTGGAATAAGAGATAGCAATAATCCTACAAAAAAATGACACATAATTAATTTTAACATTACAATAATTATTACACCAAGTATCCCAAGGCTCATCAAACAAATCACAGGAAGCTTTCGAACGATACATGTAAGGATTATCATTGGCCCAATTTGCTGGGCTTGCAGGCAAATATTTCTTATACGGATACAAAACACTTATAACAACATCTTTAAAACTGTGCCGAATTTGAGCTGGTGCTCGAGCACGGGGTATTCTTATTCTTCTTCTTCTTCGGCGACGAAAAATCCTCTTCCGACCATAATAACGCTTCCGCCTCCGAACCAAACGTCTCCGCATTTTGAAAGCTACTGACCGAATGACTATCTACTTCATCAGTTGCAACGGTTCCAGAAATAACCGGAAATTCGTTATCGTGCGTCATCAACGCAATTAAAACACGTGTTGGAGGGCAAGAAGGTCTACGTTTCGTAACTTTCACGTCAAGACCTGTACAATCATAAACATCAAACCTATCTTTAAGAACCAATAATATTTGACCTTCAAATAACTCTTCTAAACTATAATTAGATGTACAATAAATCTTATTTGGTCTAATTTTCATAGAACTACATTTAATTTCAGCAATAAAAGGATATCGATCACACCAAATTTTTAAAAAAGATCCTATCCACTTACTGTGATTTGTATCAATATCAGAAATTAAAACAAATTTCTCACCTTTATAGCCATCCCACCACTTGTTCAAAGGTTTCACATATAAATCTTCAATTTTTTTAACAGCGTAATCCTTACCACATCTCGGAGGACCATAAATCCAAACACCACATGAATTTTCTAAGTCATCCGTACCACATAATATAAGACTGTCCAAAGTCGCCTTCTACCTGGTGACCACTGGTCAGCTGCAACCGGATGGACACGGACATCAACAGCAGCGGCCGGTCTCGACTCCGAGCGAAAGGCCGACTCTCTGTAACACACGGACACAAAATCGAGTCGAAGTGACCGCTGGTCAGCACGATCATCCGAACGAACGGGACGTTTCGATTCTCCGATTCATTTCCTAAAGTTGGATATGCGACACGACCCAGGTCGAGTCGAGGTGGCCACTGGTCAGCGTAAGTCTCGTGTCGCGAAAAAAACAAAGTCCACAACCATATTTATTTTTCATCAAAGTGTCAATTCTCTCAAAGTGGAACCGGCATCCGGACAGCAGCGTTAGTGGATCTTGACTCCACCGTGTCCCAGCGAAAACTGACTGCAGATCGCTCAAGAGCTGCCTATTATTTAAAAAAAAAATGACTATTATTGCAGTCAGTTGCATTTCAGCTTTCAACGAGGCAAGACGTGCTTTCGAGCCTCTCTCCAAGTGTACATACGCCCCCCAGGGGAATACCTTCTTTAGGTATTTACGGATTTCGCGACCCCGGGTTCCCGAGCGATCTTCCTCCATTCCTCTTTTCTTCTCTTTTTTAGTTGTCTATCCTTTTTTCTTTGTTTCACACTTTTTAACAAGAATTTCACTATTTTTTACAAGAATTATGAAATGGAACACAGTGACCTTCAGGTTATAATAATCCACGTCATAATAGCGCAGTCATCGTAAGTCCAATGAAACAATGTCAAACAATGTCCAATGAAAACAATGTTATTAATTCTAACAAGTATTTGCTTATCGGTCGAAATGAAATATAATACAAAATTTACAAATTTAGCTAAATCCCAGCTTTATTTTGCACAAATGTTCATAGGAGCATTGCGTTGAGGGATACCACAGGCTTTTGCATGCAAGCAATTGTGGGAATTCTGCCAATTCCGACAGATTTTCCACTTTGTCCTTCACGGAAGTGTATTCTTTCAAAATTTTGTCAATGACCTGGTCTGGCAGATCAAAAGAAGGAAAGGGTTCTGTTGTTTCCTCGTGATGAGAGCGACGACGAGGTTTAGAATCTCTTCTTGATAAAAGCGTCTTCAAAATGTAATGCATCACGATAGCTGCTGCCATCATCAATCGCTATAACTAGAAGTCTATGAAAGGAACAATTCCATTACTTTTTAAAAATTTTAATGGGAGTGTTTATATATGCATATATATTATATCATCATTAAAAATTAACTAATACAGCATTTCCTAAATATTTTTGTTCTTTTAAATAAATCATGATAGATTGCCTTAATTTTTCAAAGTATTTTTTTTTCCTAGATGGTACTGAAAACTATCTGTCTGTATAAATACACAACATACATAGTTTTGAACAGCATAACTCCTTAATACAAGAAATTAATATTTATGAAATGCTGCAAATTTGCGTTTTTTCCATGTATAACCCGAAGGTAAAAATCTATACTCGCTATCCCTTTTTACAGGGTTAGCAACTAAGTACTGTTACATTTCAAGTTCCATCAAAGCCTAACTTTAAAAAAAAAATATTTAAAATTTATTTAATTTTTCCGTTGATAAATGATTACACTAATGTAAAAAATTAAGTCTAAAATAAAATAATCACAGATGGCTCCAAAAGAGGAGATACTGTTGGATGTGGAGTTTTTTGTGATAACACTTCTTTGAGTTATCGTGTTCATCCTTCCACTTCTATATTTTCTGCTGAATTGTTTGCAATACACAGAGCAATGTTGCACATCTCTCATCATCGTAATAGATCCTTCATTATATATACTGATTCTAGTAGTTCTATTGAGGCCATTAAATCATTTAATAAGCATCCATTTGTCACTTCCATCCTTGAGCTTTATAATAATTTGACACGTGGCTATAATTATAATTATGTTCTTGATAAGGAAACTATTTCTAAAGTAAATATATTGTTAGATTTCTCATTCTATAGATCTAATAACAGAAATGTTACTGTAACACCAGAAAAAATAATGCACATGTTAGAAGATAATCTAGATATATACACAGAAACTCTCAATGACAGAATGGAGTATTACTTGGAAGCGCTTGCTTTGGAAGATCAACAGGTAAGATTGGAAACACAAAAAAACATATAAGAAAACAAGCTAGTGAATCATATAATTGGAATAAAATATACCACGTACTCTGTGTTACACTTTTATTGATTTTGGCTTTAATTTTTATCAAATATCTTGCTTATTTCCTTCTCATTTATTTTTTCTTTATTTTCTTTTATCCGCCTTCATTTTTTTTTTATATGTCGACTGTAACGAACCTCTATTACACTATACTCGGGAAAAACTTTCTTTGGAGTTGTTTCACCGCATCCTTTCATATCCTGGTCATCCACTTCATACATTTCTTTTAAATACTGACAATGATATTCTTTATCAGCATCGTCCTTCTTGCACCCCAGCTTTTGGTGTCAGAATGAGAAATCTAACCATCAACAGCCCTATGAGTAATATTGAAGTTAGCGTTTGTCCATTACATATATATCCTCCTTGGAACCCTCCTGTTATCAGCACCCTCAATCCATTTAAAGATTATGATAGAAAGAACTTGGCCCCATCTGCATGTAAACAACTTTTTGCTGCACATCGTGCTGACTTTTGTAATCATATGGACATTTACACAGATGGTTCTAAGAGTGGGAATATTGTTGGTTGTGGTGTCTATTGTGATGATATTACCCTTAGTTATCGGCTTCATCCTGCTACATCTGTTTTTACAGCCGAATTAATTGCAATAGAAAGGGCCATGTTATACATATCTCATCATCATAACAGATCTTTCATCATCTATACTGATTCAAATAGTTCTATCGATGCATTAAAATCCTTTAAAAAACATTCTTATGTCTCAGCCATTCTGGATTCTTTTACTAATTTTACTAGACGTGGTTACAATATTTTATTTTGCTGGGTACCTGGACACATGGGCATCCCTGGTAATGATAAAGCTGATGAAGCGGCAAAACTTGCTCGTAATTTATTACATCATAAATTACCATTCTCAGACGTTAAACTAGATATTAAACATTTTATTCAGAATAAGTGGCAAGAAGACTGGAACTTAGAATACAATAATAAGCTGCACTGTATTAAACCTACAATCATGACCTGGCCTCCGACTTATCCAAGGAAAACTGACGTTCTTTTGACTCGTCTGAGAATTGGGCACTCAAGAATCACACATAAACATCTCTTGCTACGGGAGGATGCCCCCATGTGTCCTCACTGTCATTTTGATATCTTGACCATACATCATATTTTAACTGATTGTCCTGGCCTATGGCACTTGTACAGACTGTATTTTAATTCATCATCACCAATCTTGACAAACCTCATTGGGGAGACACCTCATGGGGCACTTTTTACCTTTTTAAAACACGCTAGACTATTCCGAAATATAATCTCTTCATTTATATCATTGTTTTTTATAACTTGAACTTTTAGCACTTTAATGACATCTGGATGGCATAATACTTATGTTTTATTTTTTTCATTTACTTGACTGTATCTGGATGGAATACCCCATCCAGACAGTCTTTTTTTTGTCCCTTTGGTTTTTTGTCTTATTACTCTTTGTTTTGGCGCAGCATGTCCCTCAAGGGATTTTGTGCCACTAAAATCCATACAACCAACCAACCAACCAACCGCCTTCATTTTATTAAATTCAGTTTTTTACTATTTTTTTTCATCCTGAATAAGATATTTTTTAAACCATTTTTCTATATTTTCACCAATATGCACTAAATGAGTGTTACTGTCTACAATTAGATAATTCATGTACAAAAATAAGGCCACCTCTCAAAACTATAAAAAAAACAAATACCAGTCTACCAGTTAAAAAGATATTAATATAGAGGCCCGAATAAAATAACACACCTTGACCTAAATATGATTCCATTGTCTTTATTTTTTTCTCCCTTAATATCTAAATTGGGGTATTGCATGGTTCAATTCGTATTGGATTGGCATAATATGACGAGTGTATTGGTTGTAAACTAAATCACAAGTTCCATTTTGAACACGTTTTAAGGATTTGTTCTCTAAGTATGCATTTTCAGGATTCGTTGGTAAAGTTTTAAAATGGATAATTGTTGAATTATCACATTCAAAGTAACAAAAAACATTTTGGACTTGATAACTTTCTCGGATTTTTTGTACAGCAATCAATGTATCCGTATTATGAAATATCTTTATGTTGTCAATGGTAACATTGGAATTTTTAGGAATAGAAATGTTTAAAATCTGATTTAAATATAACAAAACTTTGTATTGTGGGGGTACAGTGCTCTTGAAAACAGAATCTTTCGGCAGACATGCAAAAAGTCCAGCAACCTCTTGAATGGTTTCAGTCAAGCTGCTGGGACAAAAAACAAATGGTTGCTATTTGTGGCAGGTCATATAAACAGTCGCATCAAGTACGAAATTGCCTGTTTTTATTTTGGTACCAAATGTACAATCATCCTCCATGGGGTTTAGTGCTAATCGTTGATTCCAAAATTCTAACTATAAATTAAATGGATTGGAATATTTTTGTTTTACAATATCAGAGTCAATATGAGCACATTCATATTGGTTATCAATTTTTATGGATCCTTTCACTTGATGCAAAAATTGCAAAGCTGTGCTATCTTTATGCACACAGGCATTTATAAAGTCCATGGTTTTTGAAATGTGGGCCACAAACAGCCTTCTTAGAAGGTATTTCAGACACTCTGGGTGACATCCACTCATTTATATATAAATTATCCATTTTAAAAATATCGAGATGGCGAAATGTAAATGCATTTGGTATTTTAGCTTGGCAATCCATGCCGTCAAAGAAAGTATTTTGTGGACAGGTGTGTGTCATTTGAGTTTCGGTATCAAAGTAGACAGAAGGATTCAGTGTGGGAATTTTTCCATATTGTTTTGAAACTACTTTGGTTTTTTGAAAGTTCAAAATTAATTAGCCTGGCTGTAATGCAACTTCAATTCGATTGTCATTTGCATCGCATTTATAACCCCTAACTAGATCAAATAAGTGAGCAAGACCCCAATTTTTTTAAATACTTTGAATAAGCATATTGTGGAATAACCACATTTTGATCAGTCAGTTTTACGTTCTCACATAAAATGGGTTTAGTGCAGGCACCAGTTATAGGATCAAAAACTTGGGGGTAGTTGCATAATAGAAACATCAGATTCGAAAAAATTCCAAATAGAGGGACATTCAAATGTCTCAGTCAAACGACCATCCTGGCACCTACCGTATTTTGGGGCAAATTCAAATGTGCCATTATCTATTTTGATGGGCACAAGGCTCATGTGAATATTTTCGCAAGATTCACTTTCACATTTTCCATTCAGTGCATATGTAAATCGTGGACAGTTTATAATGACTGGATGTCCATGAACACAATTCATAAAACTTGTCCGAGTTAAATCTTTAAGAAATACATCTGATTTCACGGCACACAGATATTCTGGCACAATACAACTATCATATTCAAATAATTCTCCTCTCTGACAAGTTCTGAGAACAGATTTTTCATGGATGCACTCGAAGTATCGTAATTTGGAATTTGCATCGAGAAATTTAAAACCATCAACTTGACCAGTGCAAGTATGAATTTGTTCGCAAGTTGCTAACTCATTTAAAATGAAACCTGGAGGACAAGAATGCAAACTTTCAATTTTATTATCCTGACATTTAAAATAAAAAATACTACTACTATGAAATACGCTCTAGGACAAATTTCCTAGATAATTGTCCGAAATTAAAATATTATTTTGAACATAATCATAGAGCATTTTACCCTCTGCTTTTACAGTCGAATTATTTGCCATGTTAAAACAACTGTCTTTCTCCACAATTTTGTCCTTTTGCTAATAATAGTTGGTTGTTAAACCCAGAGTCCAATTTTGTGTGTTATAATTGTTGTCAGGAGCAGAAAAAATCAATTGATTTTGACTTTTGTTGTAATAAATATAAATTCATAAGGTCCTTTTATTAACTCTGTATCATATTCATAAAATTCCCCAGGCTTTAAAGCAACAGCATTACCACAGCATTACCTTGGCAACAGCATTACCATTTAACACTTTGTTATTGAGATTAATTACAGGTTTTGATATATTTTGAGGCTTTTTTTTTTTTGTCTTCATCAAAAACGACAAAAAAAAAAAAAAAAAAAAAAAAAAAAAAAAAAAAAAAATATATATATATATATATATATATATATATATATATATATAATATTAATATTATGAGAGCTAAAATTATCATAAAGTTTCTTTATTTACTTAAGTTTGTCAGTAGAATTCTCTTAAAGAATATTTCATATCACAATAACAGCATACACAATTGTAATAGTAAAAAAAAGTTAAGCATTTTCGATAAACAAATGAAATATGTTAAACAAATGAAATATGTTTTCTACTAACAACAGTTAATCCCAAATTAAATTTTATTCATTACAAACAACAAAGTAAGAAAATAAAATGTTCTTGAATGTAAATTTACAAAAAAAAAAAAAAAAAAAAAAAAAAAAAAAAAAATATTTCATCATAAATCTTCAGTGATAGATAAAATTGAAAACTCTTATTATACCCTGACACGTGTCCCTATCATAAATATCAGAATTGTCTTTTAATGAATTTCAATAAAAGATTATTTCATTGTTTATATGACAGTGGTTCAAAACCAATTAGATATAAATATTACAATAGCAGCCATTCTTGGGACATACCAGAAAATTGTCATGATATGATTATATTAAATGACAGATTAAGTTCTGAATATGTTATGCCATTTATTACTCATTTTCGTATTGCAACAGGAGAAACTATTGTACTGTTTGAACAAAAAATTCCTGTGTATGGTCCGAGTATTCTGAAAGCACCTTATTTAGCTGAAGCTTTTTTGACATATGTAGTTTTATTCTGTGAAACATCATACCGGCTGGGTGGAATAGCACCAGTTATTAAAACAACGAGTTTCACATATTGTCAAACTCATCCTATACTTGCAAATATCCACATTTATAATGCAATAAGAAGAAATTCTTCCAAATTTGAAGAAATTTTTAGCAGAAAAAAAATGGGCAACACTCTTAACTAATAGATTTACTAAAAAAATATTAAATTATGTTAAAAACATTCACCCTGTTTTTTTTTTTTTTTTTTTTTTTTTTTTTTTTTTTTTTTTTTTTTAAAGAAAAAGAAACAAAATCAGACATGTATTTTAGAAGAAACAATAAATTTTGATGACATGACACATAAAATTATTTGCCAAACTCAAAAAACAAGCTTGTATAATATTTTAAAAGAATATCAACTGTATGTGTCTAATTTAGTTCCCCATATAAAAAGAATATTGAATACCATGTGCAATCCTGAATAATTACAAATTTATTTCTAAAGTATACATAAAAAAAAATATATATATATATATATATTCAAAATTAGCATTTAAAAATATTCTTTGATAGTCAAGTTTGCTATTATTTACACACAATTATGTTGAATCAGCACCCTAGAGAAATAGTGTTTAAAATAATTCGCGAGTACATTGATTATGAAGAAAAAAGTGCGTTTAATGAATGATCCCTTTTTCAAAAATTTTCTTTTAACAGACTATGCTTGGAAAACACTGCCAAAAATACCTTTGCAACATTTACACTTTATTTCAAAGCATTACTTACACGTAATTGCCTCAGGATTTTATGTTTCCAAAACAGATTATTATGAAGTTTTTATAAATAAACTGGTTCTGCCATTATTGAAGGTTATGAAATGGCATCTATTTTTACAGTAAGTATTAAAAATCATAAAGAAAAAGACGATATTACTGTTTTGAAGTTGAAATTTTTTTTATTGAATATTAAAAAAAAATTGTAATTTTGTTCCTGACATGAGTTTACAAAAAAAAAATCTCATTCCAATGGATATTTTTTGTCCAATACAGTACGTAAATCTGACATGATAACTAAAAATAAAAAACCATATATGCTAGCCATTACAACATTATAAAATATTTAACTATGTTTCTGATAAAAAAAATCATCAAAGCTAATTATTTTTTATGAAAAGAGAAATTTGTTCTAATTAACCACAATCACACTTTTTTTTTTCTTTCTAAGAACTGATAAACAATTATTCAAATATTCATGAACACCAGAACTGAAGATCATTTTATTTTCTTACTTTGTTGTTTGTTAATAATACATTTTGTTATTACTTAAACTTAAATTTGCAAATCTAAAAATGGGTCGATTTGAAATATAGACCTCGGAAAATTCTTCATCGATAGATCTTTTTCTGGGAAGACCAATTCGTACACACGCTTCAATTTCAGATTGAGGCAGTTTATCAATACAACTTTTCGCTCGACACTTACATTGGCCATCTTTATTATAGTCTCTATGACTTCTATGGGCAAGATTTTGGTGTTCCAACTCATCCTTCTCAAGGGGGCCCCTAAATCCTTGTATTTAATAGAAAATCTGTCCATTTTATTTTTGGTGGATGGATCCATTTTGAGGAAATCCAGTATATCTTTCGCTTTCAGAAATATTCATTTTATTTTTGGACAGAAGAAAATCTGTCCATTTTATTTTTGGTGGATGGATCCATTTTGAGGAAATTCACTTTGAGAAAATCTGTCCATTTTATTTTCGGTGGATGGATCCATTTTGAGGAAATCCAGTATATCTTTCGCTTTCAGAAATATTTTACTTTCTTTGTTGACAATAAAAACAAATTTAGAATCAAAACATTTGGTTTTGACAATGAACCTTTTAGGCAAGGGCATCTAGAAAAAAAAAAAAAAAAGATTTATTATTATTATTATTATTATTATTATTATTATTATTATGAAAATAATAAATGTAGTCTGAGAAAAAGGAATTTTTTTTTTCTTCTTCATTGTTTCAATTATTCAAATATTCACGAACACCAGAACTGAAGATCATTTTATTTTCTTACTTTGTTGTTTGTTAATAATACATTTTGTTATTACTTAAACTTAAATTTGCAAATCTAAAAATAGGTCGATTTGAAATATAGACCTCGGAAAATTCTTCATCGATAGATCTTTTTCTGGGAAGACCAATTCGTACACACGCTTCAATTTCAGATTGAGGCAGTTTATCAATACAACTTTTCGCTCGACCATTTTGAGGAAATCCAGTATATCTTTCGCTTTCAGAAATATTTTACTTTCTTTGTTGACAATAAAAACAAATTTAGAATCAAAACATTTGGTTTTGACAATGAACCTTTTAGGCAAGGGCATCTAGAAAAAAAAAAAAAGATTTATTTTATTATTATTATTATTATTATTATGAAAATAATAAATGTAGTCTGAGAAAAAGGAATTTTTTTTTCTTCTTCATTGTTTCAATTATTCAAATATTCATGAACACCAGAACTGAAGATCATTTTATTTTCTTACTTTGTTGTTTGTTAATAATACATTTTGTTATTACTTAAACTTAAATTTGCAAATCTAAAAATGGGTCGATTTGAAATATAGACCTCGGAAAATTCTTCATCGATAGATCTTTTTCTGGGAAGACCAATTCGTACACACGCTTCAATTTCAGATTGAGGCAGTTTATCAATACAACTTTTCGCTCGACACTTACATTGGCCATCTTTATTATAGTCTCTATGACTTCTATGGGCAAGATTTTGGTGTTCCAACTCATCCCTCTCAAGGGGGCCCCTAAATCCTTGTATTTAATAGAAAATCTGTCCATTTTATTTTTGGTGGATCGATCCATTTTGAGGAAATCTAGTATATCTTTCGCTTTCAGAAATATTTTACTTTCTTTGTTGACAATAAAAACAAATTTAGAATCAAAACATTTGGTTTTGACAATGAACCTTTTAGGCAAGGGCATCTAGAAAAAAAAAGATTTATTTTATTATTATTATTATGAAAATAATAAATGTAGTCTGAGAAAAAGGAATTTTTTTTTTTCTTCTTCATTGTTTAAAAACTGAAATGGAATTTTAAGTCAAGGGAATACCCCAACTTTGAAGCTGACATAAGCCAGAAAATATAATCCCCCCCATTCTTTTCATAAATCCATGCTTTTTAAGTTCGAAAAAACCCATGACTATAAAGAAAAGGATGTTTAGAATAACGAACAAGAAAATAATGACTGATTTCGATAAGAAAGTGGTCCAGATCGCCAAGCTTGAAATGATTCCTATCGTAGATAACATTTTTTATTATTATAGAAAATCTATATAAATTTAAAATTTTCAATGGAATTTTTTTTTTTTTTTTTTTTTTTTTTTTTTAAATAATCTCGCCAATTCAAAGGTTTGATGTTATAAAAGAGAGTCTGTAAAGTAACTTTTAAAAAGGTTTTGTATACAAAACGCTTTGAAAACAAAAATAAAAAAATGAAAAGCATAAATAAAATCATCTTTATTGATTGTGGTACTCGTTTTTTAAGATAAAATGACGAATGAATTTACATTTCTGTTATTCAAATCTTTAGAAATTTTATCATTTATACTTACAGATTTATCACTTTGCGATATATATATTTAAATTTTATAATAAAAAAGTTTGAAAAGTCTATAAAAAAGAACAAAAGCTATCAAAATTCCCAAAGAACTATATTCTCCATCTCTTGTATTTATTTATTTATTTATTTATTTATTAGAGATGGGAAATATAGTTATTTTTGGTTAACAGGTTACATTGTTCCATTCTTTTACAGGTAACAGGTTCCAACAACATGTTATTTTTATAACATGTAACTAACGGATATTTTAATTAGAAGATCTTTCAAACAAAAAATTTTAACCTCTTCAGACCTGAGCATAAAATAACTCTAAAAAAATATATTTATTGTTTTTGTACAATTGAAATGACACCATAGGTGACAGAAAGAGTTATTTTTATGAACTCAATACTTTAGGGGACTGGTAATTTAGGTTTATAAATACGGATATAAAAGTACTAATCCCCTTAAAACACAAATTTACAGAATTACAAAATTAAGGTCTTTAAACAAGTAAATGATCAGCACATTCTCAAAATGTTTTCAAGCATTTAAGTTTGAAGACTTGCTTAAACAATAACCACCCATAAACAAAACAAAACAAAATTGCTTAAAAAACTTAGTCCCTCAAATTAATGTCCAAACATTCTGACCGATCCCAAATACTTTCCATTTCAAAATTTGTCAGTTTGGACATTAACATGTTTGTTATTATTAAGCTTAATAATAACTTTGCTAGCTTGCAAAGATATATAGAATAAAGATTTAAATTATATCTTTGCAAGCTAGCAAAGTTATTATTTTATAATTTGAGGAGGGACTGATAAACGCATGTTTCTCTTTCAAAAGAGTATACGTGATAAGAATAATTTATTCTTCCTTCAGTTTATTCTACTTTTGTTGTTTCAACTCAAGGGTGACCTTTAGAAAACAAAATTATTATTCTTCACATGTGGTTGAAAATGTTTGACTTGTTTCATTGTCTATGAAACAAGTTATTTATTTAAGAATTAGACAGATCACTTTCTTATTCAAAAACAAATTACTTCCTTTCCTTTTCTTTTGAAATGTATTATTGTATAAGAATTTAAAATAACTTTCATGAGAATATTTTAAATAAAAGTATTAAAATTGTGTGTTTCTAGTAATATCTGAAAATAAAAAAAATGTTTTTATATAAACAAAAGAATCACAATTTTTTTAATTAAAAAAATTTTTAATTAAAACTTTTTGACATGTCGCTTAAAACACTTATTTTTAACGATAAATCAACAACATCATTACGTGCTTGGTACAGTCTCGATTTTAACGTGTACCAAACATCTTTAGGTATTAAAACATAACTCATCTTTGTTTGTGTTCCGGAATTTTTTTTGCAGATGGGATCTTTCGGTTCCTCGTATGTTCTAGGACTTCCAATTATTGTAGACCTTTCCCATATATCATCCTCTTTATCATGACTAGTTGAAAGTTTAGGATCTTTAATTTGATCTTTTTCTATTCTTGATTTCTGAGGACTCTCTTGTTTGGATATTTCTTTAGCGAGTTCCAACTGCTGATTAAATTCATCTTGAGCCTGTTTATGTGTGAAAGTTTCTTTTTCTAGATTTGGCATATTTTTCCGGATTTCAGGTAATGAATCGTCATCATCTTCTTCTATGGTTTCTACAGCTGGACTTTGAGGATCACATTCATTGTCTGAAAAAAACTGATAAAAAAAGTACATAATTAAAAAATCACTCATTACCTACAAATAAACAGATTTATTTTCAGATAACCTATTTATTTGTAGGTAATGAGTGACTTTTTTATTTATGTACTCAGTTTTAGGGGTTAGTTACTTAACCTTTTTCCCGAAACCGTGAAACGCGTGGAGACCAATGGGTATAAGTGCAGTTGTATTCATTAACATCTATATAGCTGAAGCGCGACCAACGACATGCAACGATAGTTCATGACTCTGAAAACTCCCCAGGAATTTAATAATTTTTTAAACGTCGATTGGTAAAAAAAACACGATCATATGCCAATTTGTACCAATCACAATTTAAAATTATTTACACCGTGTGACATTTTAAACCTTATGAACTGGAGTCTTTTTCAAAATGATTTTCGTCATTTTTTTTTATAGAATTTGCTTTTTAATGCATTAAATATTACATTAAATGACTGTTAACAAGTAAGAAAAATCAAACATTAAACATAGCTTCTGAAACACTTTCCAAGATTTCCTGAAATCTTTTTTAAAAAAATCGCAATTTAAGGTAATAAAATGTTACTGTTAAAAAAAATATGTATTTTAATACTTTTGAACAACCCTGTGTTTGATCCATCCGTTATGTATATACAGTATAATGGAAGAAATTAATTTAGGTAGAAAATGCGTAACAGTTTAAAATTTCTTTTTCAGCCTTTTGTACTTACAAATGGAAACATACTTGTATACTTTTGGTCATCCCTGGAGTTTACCTAGAACATGTATTATACGCCTGTATTTAGCTAAAATTTAGTTCCAAGTAAAATATTCTTAAGACAACTGAAATAATATTTCAAGAAATTATCATCCATAAATGACCATGTATCCAATTCTGTGTGTTGCCCGGTATATCATTTTATCTTTATTCTAGAAACATTTCTTAGTAAACTGAATGTAATTCATCATAAAAATACATAACTTATTTTAAAACAATCATTAAGTAAATTATATTCAGTAACTTTTACCAGGTCTTTTGTGTAGCCCAGTATATCAAATATAGCAATTATACATATCATGTAATATGTATAAATTTAGTGAAATTTAAAAGCGCATATCACAATGAAGAAGGCATATTATCCATCCACCAACCATATTGATAATGTACAGTATTTTGGATAGAATATACTATTTCAAATGTTTTGTGTGTCCCTGTAAATGCTGTGAACTTCATCTTAAGCGCGATATATTTTATCTCATGGACGTATATCGATTTTATTATACATGAAAAGAGTGATATAATTAAAATATGTTGCAAACAATTTTCACTTTCCCATTATGTAACTGAATTCTTTTGTGTAGCCCTGTAAATGAATATTAGCTTTTCTTTTCAACACATATTTTACAGAATGCATATGTTATAAATTTCGTAGATGAATATAAATCTTAATATACTTGACAGGGTGTAACACTTTTAAAATTCATTTAAAATTATTTTTTCCCATAAACCGTAATGAAATGAAATAACTTTTGACTGTCCATGTAAATAAATTAATCATGCTAGAAACTTTATTTGAAATAGGCTTCGTGCTAGGATAAGCGTAAATAATTTCAAAAAATTCAACGCAATTCGAATATATTTACGAGAGTTAGAGCGCGGGCAGATGGCCGAATTGCCAGACAGACAGACGGACAGACAAACTGAAAACATATTCACCTTTTACCTTTGTTAGACAGTGTTAAAAAATTTCAATTTTTTCAAAACTTATAATAAAATTTTAAATATTACGTTAGAATAAAAGTTTTGTTGTTTCATTCATCTATATCAACATTGATATTAAAATTTTCGTATTTTCATTTTTTTATTTCATATTTTTTTCTTTTTAGAACTTTTATTAACACAAAATTTTGTCCATTCATTTATTTATATCACCATTGTTCTTCATTTTTAAAAAAATATCTTTTTTATTTCATATATTTTTTCTTATTTCTTGTATTAATTCCGCACTTGTACCTTTTGACTTCAAAACTTGTTGGAAGCCAAAGGGTACAAGTACCGAATGCTCATAAATATTGCTTAGTTATACATTTAAAACAAAATTTAATCCGCTGTTTTTCTAAACAGCGATTGAAACAAGAGTTCAAAGAACATTAAGAAATAAGCAAAAGATTCCTATCTCAATTCATTCAATTACAATTAATGATTAACTTTGAACTCAATTTACTCGAAATCAAAATTGTGTCACTTGTATCCCTTGGCTTCTGAGGTCCTCATATATAATAATTTTAGAAAAGAAATATGTACAAAAAAAGATACAAGAAAATAATAATTCTTATCCTTCCTAATATATATATTTAAAAAAAAAAAAAGTTTAACGAAATTAAATTTAGATCAAATGTATTTAAAACTGTCGGTTTAACCCTTTAATTCCCATGCTAGAACGTGTTCTACATAATATTATGTAGTGAATTTCACACCAGAAAATTAAAACAACAATTTTTTGCTCTAATCAATAACGGAACATTCCGTATTTAAATAAAAAGAAATTTAATGGTAAATTGTTGTTTTATTTTTCTGGTACGAATACAAATTAAAATATCTCTGGACTGCCAGAGGGTTAAGTTTATAAATAATAATAATAATAATAATAATAATAATAATAATATATTCATATATTTACCTCTTCGAGACATTCAGAGTTTTGAAGACAAAAAAATAACTTCACGTTTTGTAAATCTTGAATATCGTTATTTAATTTTTCGCTTGGCTTATTCATAGTATTTAATTTTAATAAAATTAAATTTAAAAAATATGTTATTTGTCTATTTAACATTGGGTAATTTTTCCTATTTTTAATTATAATTTTCATTCTTTTAATGTTGATGAATAGTTCATCAGCATCTATTATAGGATAGGTAAAATTGGTATTTTTAAATTTAATAATGTCTCGTTTAGTATTTGCCCCTAAAATTTTTTTGGGGCTCGGATATTTAAGTAATCCATTGAGTTAATGGATTATAGACGGGATTCAATCTGGAGGTCGGAGGAGTCAGAAACTGTAAAGAAAAAAAAAAAAAATTAGGAAATGCTGAATTTTTTTTTTTTTTTTTTTTTTTTTTTTTTTATCCCTTTTGATTGATTACTTCAAGTAAAATTCTTTCAAATATTTTTATACTAAATATACACAGTTTTTAGACAAAATACAAAACAATAATTCTACAAATCCTTTAATGATTTAGTAATAAATTGAAAAATTTAATTTTCTTTTTGTCTGATTAACATAATTTACACACTGTGTGTAAATTTAAATTTCGTCTTTAATGCTCTGTTATTTTTATATCCTTATGAAAGATTATTTAAAAATAATATAAAAAACTCCGAATAAGGGATACCTCTATTTAAGTGACGGTAATTCAAGTGTCCCTTACTTGGAGGTTTCACTGTATTACAACATTATTTATTTCATTTATTGTGAGAGATGAATAAGCGCAAACATTTAAGACACAACAAAAGACAATCAAAAGCAGTTATTTGACAAAGTTACTTTAGTTTTAGACCCATGTGGGATTCTGATCAATTTTAGAGAAAGCCCACCTCGCAAATGCTTCTCTCTGTGCAGTATCTGCTGGTAAATGTTCATGGCATGACTGTAATCTGTATGGGTAAAGATTGAGTATTCTATGAAGATGGAATGGGATAGATTACGGACAGATGATTGGGGTAAGCCTAAGCGTCTGGCTGCTTCACGAGCACTGCTGGTCCCCGCAGCTGAATCGGACGCTAACACTTCCATTTCGCTGCAACACGCGGCGAGCGGACCTTCATTAAAGATGGTCGCCCGGATCTTACACGATCCTCCAACGTTCCTGTTTCCTCAAACCGCCGAATAAGCTTTATGAGGCCTGCCGCTGTTAAAGGCCCCTTTCCCGTCCTCAAATCCTTTTGAAATCGGAATTTACGCAAAGCAATAGTCGCTGATTCCTTGTTCAATTAAAATAACTTCACCAACAAAGCTTTGTCCTTCGCAGTGAGCATCCTTGATCAAGTTCACGGCTCACAACGGTGAACTAGTTGTGGATTAGGAGCGCAAGCTCTTATAACCGGTTCATTTGCATATTTCCGCGGAAATTGCAAGTACCAGCGCCATCTGTCGGCTGTTTTTTGAATTATTTTTTATTTTTGTCTTAAAAAAATCCCCGTGACCTATAGATACTAACCCTGCAAACCGTTTTTCATTTCGGTTATTTTTTCGGTTTTTATGGATTTTTAAAGTTTTTAAGGATTTTTTGCTCTCCCAGTATTCTGCTGGGTACCGGGACATATGGGTATTCCTGGAAATGAAAAAGCTGATGAAGCAGCAAAACATGCTCTTATTCCATTAAACTATAAAATTCCATTCTCAGATATCAAACTACTCATAAAATACTTCATTTATAATAAGTGGCAAGATAGTTGGAATCTGGAATACAATAATAAACTGCACCATGTTAAACCTATCATCACGACCTGGCCTCCGAACTATCCAAGGAAAACAGACGTCATTCTAATTTGTCTGACAATTGGACATTCCAGGATCACTCATAAACATCTTTTACTTCGAGAGGACGCACCAATGTGCTCACATTGTCATTTTGTTCAGTTTACCATTCATCACATTTTGACTGACTGTGCTGGTCTGCGACATTTATATAGAATTTATTTTATAACTTCTTCAACTATCTTGACAAACCTCATTGGGGAAACACCTCATGGGGCACTCTTTACCTTTTTAAAACATGCCGGATTTTATTTTCAAATATAGTTTCTTTCTTTTGTTTACAAATTTCATTTAAGCATTCTTTGACATTTGGATGCGATTCCTACCCTGACATTGTTTTTTACTGATTTTGAACTTAAACTTTGCCTTTCATTACTTTGACTACATCTGGATGGGGTACCCCATCCAGATTACTTTTTTCATTGTTTATTTTCACTCTATTATTTTTCTAGTTAACTTGTTTTTGGCGCAGCATCTCCCTTAAGGGATTTTGCGCCATAAAACCCTATATAACTAACCAATCAAATTAGACTTAGATGTTTTTTTCTGCCGATCCAGGACATCACTATCACCTCATTGGTGTTGTTCATATGTTCCGAGAACTGGTTGTTCACTACCATGAGGCCTTTTTGAACCTCAAATGATTCTAGATTGGATCTCTGTATCACCTTTAGTGCTGTCTGCAGGTCTTGACATTCAGCTTGGGCATTAAATAATTCGCTCACTGTATATCCAGTTATATATGCGCTAATGGCTATTCCGGCTAATCTCCAAGGATGTTTCCTTACGTACTTCAGACTTGACCTGCCTACACCACGTAATTCCTGAAATATAGCTCCTGCCACTACATTCCGACAAAACCTACTTCTTCTGGTATAACTGCAATGCCCGTGTTCATCGCAGTAATATATATAATTACTAAGAATGTATTTATTAAAAATACAAAACATTGCTCACTGGTGCACAAAACAAGAACTTTAATATGAACTCATACAATTAAAATAAAATAAAAATATCAACGTTTCGCTTTTCCCGCAACCAACGAAATTGCTCATCCGTCAATCGATCTTTATACTGGATCCAGAGAAAGGTGAGGTCCGGGGCCTTGAGTGTGGCCCCGCACACCTGACACTCGAGATGCCCGGTATCTCGGACCTGCTGCAGGTGACACGGCGGGTGGACCGCATGCTGGCACCGCGTCAAGCGCGAGCCGTTGAGGACCGGCAGAGAGCAACACATGCAGGTGTTCATCGTGCTCGAGACAGAGAGCTACTGAAGCCTGCGTCTTGGGAACAGCGCGCGCCTGGGAATGGGGTGGAAAGAGAGTGAGGTCTTCTTTGGGAAAATCTCAAGAACCGTTGAATTGTAAAAAATGTATTTTTTTTTTTTTTTTTTTAAAGAATCACAATAATTTTAAACAAAAAAAAATTTATTACACATGTACATTTTTACAGGAACTTGTTAACAAGTTCGATGGATTGATGAATTTGAAAACTTAAATATACGACATTTTCTAAAAGTAATTTAAGATGATTTCTTAGCTCATTTACATCTTCTCTTACTATTAATTCTCGATCGGTGTTTACACCTGTTGATCGAGTACTAGTTTCATCGTCGTTGCTTATGTCAACTATATAAATAGTGCTTGAAGTTGGGATTGTTTCTTTTTCCCAAATACTTTGATCATCCGTTTCTTTACTTGTTGATGGTTTAGGAGATTTATTTAATGGATGGGACGATTTATTTAATGGATGGGAATATTTACTTGTTGATGGTTTAGGAAATTTAGTTAAAGGATGGGAGGATTTAGTTAAAGGATGGGAGGATTTACTTAAAGGATGGGACTGTGGAGAAGAACATCGCGGTGGAGAGGTGTGCGTCATTGGAGAACATTGCTGTGGAGAGGTGTGCGTCATTGGAGAACATTGCTGTGGAGAGGTGTGCGTGATTGGAGAATACTGCTGTGGAGAGATGTGCGTCATTCGAGAATGCTGTGGAAAGATGTGCGTCATTGGAGAATACTGCTGTATATCATTAGAAGAAGACTGCTGTAGAGTATTAGAAGAAGACTGCTGTATAACATTAGAAGAAGACTGCTGTATATCATTAGAAGAAGACTGCTGTGGAGAGGTGTGCGTCAATGGAGGAGAACACGGCAAAGGTTTCAACAGCACACGAGGATTCGGGCACGGCTGTAAGTCCTTGGTTTCAATAGTCAATGTTTCTTTCTGTCCCCGGTGCGTTGGAGTTGTGTTTACATCATCGCTTTCGTCGGATAGACTCTGATACAAAACAAATTTTTAAAATTATGTAATAAAATAAATAAAAACTTACAAATATTTTAAAACAATAAGAGAAAAAAAGTAATAAATTAAATAAATGTATATACTTACTTCATAGTACATGATGGAATCCTGTATGCTTTCCGCTACACACTCTATCTGAACATCATCCAAGTCAGATATAAATACGTTGATATTTTCACTAGATTTCTTACTTGAAGAAGTGCCCAATTTGGCCCATATTACATTTAAGAAATAAGCTATTCTAACATTTAATTCTTTTTTGCTCTTTCGATTTTGGAGGATCTGCTTCATTCGTTTAAGACTAATGAATTTTTCATCCCCTCTTATTACCGGGTAATTAATTTTGGTTAGTGAAAAACTAATGATATCCTTAATTGTATCCGATCCTAACATTTTGTTAGGACTGGCATACAATAAAAGATTGGATATATCATTAAGTCTTATAAATAATTTTCTATTAATTGTAATAAAATATAAAACATAGTTAAGTTATTTCGCCAAATAAAGTTTACTTTCCATATTGATTATTTTTGAACCTAAAAGAACCCTAGCGAGTAAGTAAGAAATCTAGCGAAAGATCATATTTTGCTTGATTTCAAATCTCTATAAATACTGTGTTATCCGGAAATTTAAGATGAAATTTAGGCCAACAAAAAAAAATTTGACACAATTATTCATTCGAAAAAATTTTTAATCCATTAAGTATGTGATTATTCAACCATAAAATGAAGTATAATTTATGAAAGTATTCTAATTAAGAATATAAATTAGATACGTTTTTTCACATTTTCGATTTTGTTTATAGATATATTCATTTAATAATAAAGAAAAAAAATTGTCATATATAAGCGAAATTGCGTATTTTTTGGCTAAATAAATGAAACAATTTTAATTTTTTTACGTTTATTAATGAGGCGCCTCAGTGATTGGTATTAAGCGTTCATTGTATAAGTATAAACAAGGGAATGGGTTCTAATACCCCTCTCCTTAACCCTTTCCGGCACACATATCCCAGTCTGGGATACCTAATTTTAATTCTAAGCTTGCAAACGGCACCAGTAATATTTCAGTGAAAATTTGCTTTTACAATAATAGCTGAAATTAAGGGATTCAAACTATCTAAAACATTCGTTTGTGAATTCCCGTGCCAGTCGATAATATCTCATTTTATTAACAGATTTTGCCTGTGCCGGAAAGGGTTAATTTATATAAATGGGTTTTTCATACAGTATAATCAGATTTCATTCAAATCTCTAAATAGTTTTGGAAATTTAACGGTTAACTATAAAAGAGAGGGGATAACTCCTCTTAAATTATATAAATGATTTTTTATGAAGAATTTTCCGTTTTGCTCTGAATTTTGGATATAGATTTTTTATATCATAAAGCATGTCCCTGATTAGTTTAGGGGATCAGTGATTAAGTATAAACAATAGGTGCTACGTATTTACATAATTATGAATGCACCTAAAAAAACAAGTTGGAAATTGCACGTGAAGCGTAGCAAGTGAGGTGGTTCGTACGGTAACAAAGTTTTAAAAATATTACTCTAATATATCAATCTTATAAAATTGTAAATAATGAATTACAATTAACCCTTAACTGGTGAGGTGGGGTGTTTTTCACCCCAGACAAATTTAAGTTCTAAAATATTGCCATTTTACATTACTAGACACTTTAGATACGTGAATTTATATGTATATGTATGTACACTTACAGAACTTTTTTTGTTGTTTTTATATAATTAAATAATGCAAAATTCACAGGAAATTTTCTTATTTTAATTCGCCAAATTTTGTGGAGTGTGTAAGAAGTCAAACTTTGGGGTGTCATACACCCCATCTCACCACTTATGTTATAAAAAATCACCTCACCACTTAAGGGTTAAAACGCTCATTAAACAATGTTCTCCCTATGCCATTATGCAATGAAATACTTTTGTGTAGTTAAAATAATTTAAAAAAATGACAAAGTTGAATTTTTTAAAAACAATTGTCAAAAGTGTCATTTTCAAAATTTAAAATTCTTAACATGAGGGTCTAAATTAAAATCATGATTTCATTATTGAAAATCATCATAAACATGTGCTTTAACTTATTCAATGAAAAAAACTATGGCACTTTTAATGATTACCCCTCCCCTCCTCCCATTTTTACAAAAATGAATATTTTGTGACAAAAATTTACACATATTATCTAAGCTTACCTAAGCTGCCCCGTCCGACCATATATTCCTAACCTCCTACGATGTTTTAAATGTCAGCGCTATGGACATACAAATACTAACTGTCGTGGCACTAAAACATGTGCACAATGTTCAAAAGTAGACCATGACGATAAAACATGTGAAAACTCTGAATGCTGCGTTAAGTGCAAAGGTGACCATACAGCTTACTCCCGCTCTTGTCCGAACTGGATTCGCGAAAAAGAAATCATGGCAGTTAATATCACCAAAAAACTCTCATATCCGGAAGCCCGCAAAATTGTTGAATCCCGAACACCATCAGTTGGAGTTTCCTACTCAAGTTCAATCAAACAACCTTTAAAATCTGTAAGACACATCAGCACCCAGACTGATTTGTCTTTGTCATCAAATATTTCAGCCAAAACACAATCAACAAACACCCCAATAAGAGAATCCCGTGATATCTGTCTTCCAACCAAATGTTCTTGAAATCCACAACTAGAATGCTGGCTACCATCCTCTGAACCTGTTAAAATAACTGATCTTGAGAAACGACGACAGAAACTAGCAGTTCAATCCAAAAAAATCATCTAAACCCCAACCTAATTCCAAAGCTGCCACAAACACCAAAATACAACATAAAACCAATATTCTTCAAAAACAGAGTCTGAAAAACCTCCTTTACAACCAGACAAAAAGAAAACCTCAATTCCAGCCTCTCCACAGTGCAAGACTGGGGAGAGGGAAGAAAAATTCTCTCAGCCCATTCATTAAAAATGTGAAGGATCCCAACCAGCTACAACAGTATGTGGAAGAAGCTATGGAGTCCGAGTCATGCAGTCATGACTCGGATGCCGATGATGACAATGTGATGTTAGAAGAATATGTGCCTTATTGAACTAACATGGTTTTTTAACCTTCTGTATTTAAAAAAAAATCGCATTGTATATATTCATGTTTTTTATTACTTTATTGATCGTACAGATTTTAACTTGCTTTATATCGAGTTTTGTATTTTACGTTCACTGATTTTATGTATATTTTAAGTGTTCCTTTATTTTAAATCTTGCTTTTATGTAACTTTTGTATCTCATCTTATACATTGTTCATATTTTAACTATTATTGCCAGCTTTTTCAGTTTTTGGATTTTAGTGTTTCTACAATTATGGTTTTGGCTTGTTTTATTTTTCTATCATATACACATTGTTTCATTTTACATTTTAATTCATAACATATTTTTCTAAATTTGTCTTTGTCTTGGCGCAGCATGTCTCCAAAAAGGACCTTGCGCCATAAAACCCCATATAACCAACCAACTTTGTCAAAAAGTAGAATACAATGTTAAGTAAAACAGAAATCGAAGCATTTCAATATAAAATAGAGATATGGTGTCTTCAAAGAAAGCTGAAATAGAATGTGATGTTTTGACTCTGTTACAGTATGATGTGATTTTTAGGAAAGGGGGGGAGATTTAATTTTTAGGGGGGCTTATTTTTATGAGGGGCTTAAATGTATTTTTTTTTTTTTTTTTTTTTTTTTTTTTTTTTTTTTTTTTTTTTTTTTAAGATTGGGATCAACTTAGAGTAGGAAGGAAATTTGAAAATGTGTGGTGTATGTTTTGACTATGTTATAGTATGATGAGATTTTAGGAAGGGCAGGGCTTAATTTTTAGAGGGGACTTAAATTTTTTAGGGAGTTTAAATTAAAATAGAGGTTGGAATCGACTTAGAGTAGGAAAGATATTTGAATACGAAATGGAAAATGCGATGGCGCCCTCTTTCAGTGGGAACTGGAAAGAGGAATTTTATCTGAAATAATAAAAAAACACATATTTATTTGCATAGGCTATTGGTTCCCCAACGTATATTAAAAAATTAATATATGTTGTATTAGCTGTTCATAGACAGGGGTATTATGAACACCACGTCACTCACTGTGGCCCACGACTGTTTTTTTTTTTTTTTTGTAGTTTAATAAAAAAATGGTTGACAAATTTAATGTAGAATAGTAATATAGCGCACAAAATATTTTAATATATTGAATTTATTATGTAGTGTGTCAAAAAATTAATGAATTAGTTCATTTTAATCAAATTTCATCAATTAGTAGTTCAAATATATAATTAATAATCATTTTTTATCAAATTTAATGTAGAATAGTAATATAGCACACAGAATTTTTTAAAATATTGAAATTACTATGTAACTTTTTATTCATTTAAAAATAATTGTATGTTCATGACCATTCTGGATTTTCAAAGGCTAGACTCACAAAATCTAGAAATATAAAAATAATTAAAAAAATGTAATTTTTTGTGGTCATTAGCTAAGAACTTTGAATTTTCTCAAAATGAATTAAGTCAAATTGATCAAATACAGAGCTCTCATTGCCCAGGCTGAACCACGAGGAGGTTGACCAAACTCACATTCATCATTCGTACGTCTGTTTCTTCCCCTTTTTAAAAATTTTCTTGATTATAGGAGGTTAGATCTTTAATTAAATTCCCCTCTAAAATCTGACCCCTACATAAAGGACATCTCACTCTTTCCTTCATCTGATACTCGAAGATGCAGTGTAGATGGAATGTGTGTTCGCAATTATACGCCTACAGCAAGATTAATGGTTGCGTGGAATGACAATGATTGTAAGCTCATTTTGCATACTTAAAGAATTTTCCATCGGCATTAAACTGCCTCCACATTCATTCAACGAGCAGCAACGCGAATTGGTGATGATTCAAGGAATGATGCACGTTTTATGGAAATAATGACCACATGCAGTCTCCCAATTCAGTGGGTTGTCATCTTCTTTATAGATGACACAATTCTAGTAGAGAGGGAGAGAGAGAAAAAAAAGATTATTATTATTTTAATGAATTTGTTTTAAAAACAAGTAAAAAAAAATCATACCTCTATTGGACAGTTATGAATTAGTCCATCTCTCCAATAAAATTTTTGGCCAATTCTTCCAACGCCGGATCTAATTGTGAAGATGTTGAATCATCACTTGAAGTGAATAAAACACTTTCAGCAAAACGCTGAGCATTTTCGAATGAATATCCCTATCAGATAATAATATATTAGATACAACAAATTTAATTTTTTTCTTAATTTATTATTATTTTTTAGGATATTATTTTTTTAGTTACCTGCTCATTATTAGTATCATCCTCATCGTCGCTAATCGTTATAATATCCATTGCAGAGTTTTCCTATTAAATAGAAAGTTTTTAAGTACTACTTATTTTTTTTTATTAGTTAGGAATAAAGAAAAGTACTTACATTTTCCTGTGTTGATGGTAAGCTGTCAGTATCCTCCTCATTATTACTTATAAAAACTTCAGGAGAACCAACCTAAAATAATATTCAATTTAATTACTACATAAAAATTCATTTTTTTAATTTACCATTAATTTCTAGTTACCTGCTCATTATTAGTATAATCCTCATCGTCGCTAATAGTTATAATCTCTATTGCAGAATTTTCCTATTTAATAGAAAATTTTTAATTACCAATTATTATTATTATTATTTCTTTTAGTTACGGAAAAAAATATTTACATTTTCCTGTGTTGATGGTAAGCTGTCAGCATCCTCCTCATTATTACTTATAAAAACTTCAGGAGAACCAACCTAAAATAATATTGAATTTAATTACTATTCATAAAATTTTTTTTTTTTTTTAATTTACTATTATTTTCTAGTTACCTGCTCATTATTAGTATCATCCTCATCGTTGCTAATAGTTATAATCTCCATTGCAGAGTTTTCCTATTTAATAGAAAGTTTTTAAATACTAATTATTATAATCTTTTTTTTAGTTAGGAAAAAAAAGTACCATTTATTACTAAGGGAACAGGAAATTTAGTAAACAGGTACACAGGAAAGTTACATTTTCCGATGTTGATGGTAAGCTGCCACTTATGAAAACTTCAGGTTCACTTTGTGGAATTTTGCATCTCTATAATTAAATCTTCATCGATCTGATAAAAAAGCATAATTATAAAAAATCATTAATGAACGTTATTATTTTTTTTAATTAAATTTAATAAAATTTCTTTATCAACATTTAAAAACAGAATTAAAAAAAAGATTTCCCTTCAAAAACTAAATTTTAGTACCTCATTGTTTTGAGGGAGATCTCGTTCAGGGTCAGAATCCAACATTTCAGTGATTAAATCTTGATCAATCTGTAAAGAAAAGTGTTATATATAATTTTTTTCAATAAATTTGATTTGAAAAATAGAGTTCATCAATTTTTGCATGTATGGATATAATTTTCATTGTATTATCTTACTATCAACATTGCATTTATATATTCCTTCTATCGACATAACATTTCGCAGTTGTTATAAAAATTTAAATATATAATTAAAAGATATCTTTGCAAGTTAAAAAAATTACTATCAAAACCTTTATAAAAAATATTTCACATTCGTTTTTAAAAATTAGCAATCTTAGCACTTCAGAGAAGTATATACTAAAACAAATAAACATAGGTTTAAGATAAATTAAAAAATACTATCATAACTTTTATAAAAATATTTCACATTAATTTTTAAAAATTAGCAGTTTTAGCACTTCGAAGAAGTATACACTAAAATAAATAAACATAGGTTTAAAATAAATTTTAAAAAAATAAGCAAAACGATGTGAGATTTGCGAAACACCCCCCCTCTCACACCATCTTCAATAAAAATAAGCATATTTATATCTGTAAGCAACTCTAGTTGCATGTCTGTCATTTTGAGACAAGCTTGGCAGGAAAGTCCCGGAGCTGTAAATACATGGCAGGCATCAATAGAATAATATTGCTGACAGAGATGTCTAAAATTTTGGAACACATCAGCCAGTAGTAGAACATCCGTTTTTACATATAAATCATGGTATTGTCCCAAGGTTTTGATGTTAAAACAATCCCAAACATTTTTTGCATGAGCATACTCTTCTGCACTGATCGATTCTGCTGCCAAAAAATGCTTCATGTGGGGGAGTTTGTTTTCATTAAAATTTTGGAAAGACTTTACATAGTTGTATGTCGTTACATAGTTAAGTACTTCTTTCTTAGTAATAACTCTAATTTTGTATTATCAGGAAAATCTTCCTTAAGTATGCTGAATTGGTCAGGTTTAAGGTTTTGAACAAGTTTTTGCAACGAAGATGGCATAAATTGTCGTGAATAAAGAAAAATAAGCTGCACGGGATTTCTGGGTTTAATGAGCTCAAAGGTGACATACTTTTCAAGCGTACTGGCTGTGACATTAATATAAAACTCTGAATTTCCCGAGACTATTCATGATATGGTGGGCAATGTAGTTTTTCAAGTTGTAGAGAACTACGGTTGTGGTTTTCAGCTATTTAAAATTTAAATTGCAACCCACATTCGCTGCTCCTCGAAATTCAGAAGTAAGATGATCATGATCGCGTACGCAATTTTGATCAAGAGGTTTTTTGCAGATGCCGCATTCCTTTGCTTCCCGAAAAGCTTTTTCTTCTGCAGGTGTTAATTTCATCAGTTTTATTTTCATTAATTGCTCCGACAAATTATCTCTTTCCTTCATAATGTTAGATATAAAGTCTTCGACCGCATTTCCCCCACGGTACAGTTTGACGCCACGATTTTGCCGTCAGGTCCGACAACCACATAAGCATAACCGCAAGGGATATGCTGTGTTTTTTTTTTTCTATGAAGGACTGATTGTTTAAAGTGGTTGTAGAATCGAAAGGTACGAGCTAAGTTTCAAAATCAGCGTAAATCACGTACGCGATCGGATGTTGCATGTGAGTTGCGGTAAATTTTAGTAAGTTGTTTTCTATCGCTTTTATGATGAAATATTTTAGTTTGAAAATTTACATTCAAGAACATTTTATTTTTTTACTTTGTTGTTTGTAATGAATAAAATTTAACTTGGAATTTACTGTTGTTTGTAGAACACATATTATAATTTTATACACATATTTATTTATGGAAAATACATAAAAATCTAAATAATTTAATTGATAAACAATTCAAGTCACAATTTTTGCGCATTTTGAACTGAAGGTTTCATGGTGTATATTTTTTACATTTGTAAGTTATGTTTTTGGGTTGCAGATTTGTGGAAATCCAACAGAATTTTTTTTTTTATATCTGTGTCGATCACATCCAATCTTTGAATACCACCCACATTTTAATATGCCATCAATTCTAACATGGGGTCCATCTGCATTACTGATTTTGGAAAAGTCTTGGAAGAAATATCTTTCTCTGGGAAAACTGTTTCATAGACATTTTTTAATTTCAGATTTAAGCAATTTCGTAAAATGTCTTCTGCAACAACTTACGTCGGCCATCATTATTACTTTATCAACATTTTCATTTCGGTAGAGTCTTGCATTCCAACTCATAGATCTCACGGGGGGACACATCGGCATATTTTATACACATATGACAACTTCTTTTAATTTTTGGGTCACTTTTTAAGAACTAGCAACTCGTTGGCTTTAAGATAAATTTTGTCTTGCCTGTTGACAAATAGAAGACGTGATCAAAGCATTTTGTCTTTAAAATGTATCTTCTTGGCATCTAGAAAAAAAAGACCTTTTATTTTTATTATTATGAAAATAATAATAATAATTGTGGTCTGAAAAATAGGATTTTTGTAAAAGTTATTATTTTTTAAAAAACCGAATTGGAATTTTAAGTCAAGGGAACATCCAAACTTTGCAGCTGACATAAACCGGAGAATACCAATCCGCCATTTTTTTTTCATAAATCCGTGCTTTTAGAGTTCTGCAAAACCCATGACTATAAAAAAAGGGATGTTCAGAATAATGAACAAGAAAATAATCCACGATTTTGATACTATGAAGGCCATGAATAAAATGAAAGTTAAACATCCCTTTCATTGAATAAAAGTGCATTAATATGAACTTGACTGATTTTGTTAATACCACCTAATGCTGCTACATGCATTGCGCATATTGCCCAATCTATAGAGTTTTACTTTTTGAAAAATTTGAATCAAAGCGTATTCAGTATCCAGTAAAATAAGCGCATTCCGTATCCAGTTTCTTCGAACTCCTTACCACGATCACATTTTTCAATAGATGTGGATAAGATTTTCGAAGGTCTTCGATTTTCTTGAAAGTTCTTTTGTCATATACATATAATTTTCGCACACAACTTTTTACAATTTCACGATATAACTTTGCATTGTCCACGCTACATCCTTCATAAATTACGCTAATTCTTCCATCAAACAGTGTAAATCCATTTGTACTGACTGCTAAAGAGGCTACACATCTGGCATGTTTATGTTCCGACCGGATGGCCGACTTGATTTTGTAAGAAGTAGGGGAAACGAACAAATCCATTTTGTGGAAAACTGCGTGAAAAATATTGGTGGAGCGAGTAAGTTGAACTATAAACCTAAATAGAAATAAAAATCAATAAACAATTAGTAAAAAAATCCTATATTGGTTTTTAAAGTGTCATAAAAAATAGACTAGGAACGGATAACCCGCTTGAAAAAATTAGAAATAAATATTTAAAAAAAAAAAAAAAACCTATATTGGTTTTCAAAGTGTCATAAAAAAAAGACTAGAAGCGGAAAACCCGCTCCTAGTTTTTTTTATATATATTTTGCGTTCGAATTGAAAAAAATTAGAAATAAAAATCTATGTTTTTTTCAAACTGTTGGAGAACATAAATCGGAAATTAGGCTTTCAATATCAATGTTTTCTTTTGGGTCATAGGGCGTGTTTAATATTGCATCTAAATTTAAATTGAAATTTGTGCTTTCGGAATAAGAATTTTCCATTACATCTACATTTTTTTCAAAATTTGAAGACATTTCTGTATTTATCGAGCTGGTCATTTCAAAATTTGAAGACATTTCTGTAATTATCGAGCTGGTCATTTCAAAATTTGAAGACATTTCTGTATTTATCGAGCTGATATCATTTCCAAAATTTGAAGACATTTCTGTATTTATCGAGCTGGACATTTCAAAATTTGACTTTCCTGCATTCGGCAAGTTCGAATTTTCTGGGCCACTCGTTGTTTTTTCATGATCATTTGGATGAAAAGTTAAATCTAGAGGTTCCGGATCCTCCGAGTTGTTGTTTTGAAAATATCCCTCCTTTGGATTATTCATTATTTTCAAAGTAAGGATTTGAAAATGTTTTACAAAATCAACAGGTGTTGTGACTACATTTCTTTCTATTATCAGTGGATTCGGAATTAACCAGTACGTAATTTGTTGTTGCTCCTGTTGCTGTTCACTTGCTCGGTCAGAAAAAGTATTTGGACATGCAACGGCCGAAAAATCTAAAGTAAAAAATTCTGAGAAATCTCTTTCCTCTTCCGTTCTTGCTCTTTTTGGCGACGGGGGGGGGGGGGGTGGCATTTTATTAAAATCCTCATCATCTTTTTCATCATCAATATATGGCGTTTCAGGAGGAACATCAAACAAATTTTCTAGTCTAGTAACTCTATGGGCTACCGGATCGTCCACGGGAAAGGGAAATTCAAAGTCTTTTGATAGTATATCCAAGCTGAAAAAAACTTTTTGAGTGGTATATAACATGTAAGTTGTACCCTCTGGGATCTTGTACGCGCCATTGGGCAACAAGATCCGCCTGTCGAATAAATGAATGTTTTCATAGTGGAAAATTTTATCTTCAACACTCAATCTTTTGTGCATGGCTTTTGGAAGCAAATAAAATAACAGGGGTACATTTAGAGTCTGAATAAAATGGATCGTATTTTTTTTCACGGTTTTCAAACCAAACGTGAACCACGCTTTTACAAGAAACATGTTTTTAAGTTTAAAACTCATCCTCACGTCTGAATTTTTTTTGAACGGAGGTTGTGGGTTTCTCGAATACCTAGTGGTCATTCGACTCCAATCTATGAGTTCGGGATGAAATTTTTCGAAAATCTGGCAATCCCGCCCCATTGTCTTTGTTGTAGCCATGGTTTTCTGGTCCATGGGATGTCTGCAAAAATAGATTTTGTGAAATTCATCCATGAACAAAACGAAACATTTAACATATTTGTTGGAAGCCCAATATTTAAAGTTCTTTTCGGGATAAGCTAGTTTTTCGACAGACTCAGAAATGTAGTTTGGAAATACATCAATTGCCCTGACTGATCTTTTGTAGTCTATTTCAAGAAAAATTGAAAAAAATTTTTTTTTCAACAGAGCAAACTCGTTTAGCAAACGAATCTGAATGATTTTTCGGTCTCAAACACTCGGGCTTTTATACAAAATTCTTATCGAGGTCACAGGATGTTTTGCAATCTAATTCTAAAAATTGAGCGTGCTGATTTTAACGAGGGCTAGAAGGACAGGATGTTGTGCAATTGTTTTTTTCCTTGAAAATCATATAGAGGTCACAGGATGTTTTGCAATCTCATTCTGAAAATGAGCGTTCTCATTTTAATGAGGGCTCTTATCTAGAAGGACAGGATGTTGTGCAATTGTTTTTTCCTTGAAAATCACGTGGGGAGAGGAGATTTCTAGATTCGGATGCATGTATATATATGGTTCCGTTTGTCGATTAAAGGAATCATTTCGATCTGCTGCTACATTTTATTTCTTTTAAGAAATTTTTTTCGACATGCTGTTCTGGATTGCGACAGATCCTCTTGCGATTCCAATTCTAGTTATTGTTTCAAAAAACGGGTTGCCTTATTTACGGGCGCTTGATATTAGCCGCATCTGTCATTATAAAAATGTTTATCAATTTGCAAGAAAATATGCCTAATTGATAGTGAAAGATTTGGTACCCGAAAACATTGACTTGTCTCCTCAAATTTTGTCAACGAGGATTTTTACAATTGAAAAAACTTTGGATATGTTGAAAAATTGCAAAGCGAAAAAAAGCCTCTCGCTGATTAAACGCTGGTTTAGAAATATCGACGAAACAAAAATATTAACAATTGGTTCTGACGGAATTAGGGCTTGTAGCAACCCGAAAAAAGCTTCCAAAATACAAATAATGCATAAAAGTGATGAAAACATGTGGAACTTGAAAGAATCCACTATGGAAATGGATACCATTAGTCAAGAAAACGCGATAAGCTTTAAGGAGTTTCTAGACAAATTCAAAATAAAAACTCTGGAAATGTACAATACCATGATAAATGATTACAAAATGAAATTGCTTAAAATTAATTTTTTCAACGAGAGTTTGGAAAATTTTAAATTGTCAGAACCTCTAAAACATATACTAGTTTATTTTGGAAGCCAAGCGTTTGAATATGTATTGTCAAAAAATAATTAATTGTTTGAAAAAAAAAAAGTAATTTTTGTGTTACAAATTCTATTTCCTTTTAAATACTTACCAGACTCTTTGTTTTCTCTCCACAACCGTATTCTTTCAAAACTGATACTTAAAAAAATATGGTTAAAAAAATCTTTTTTTTACAATATTGGTCAAGTTAAATTTTTATAATAACATGATTGCGTTTCTTCTAGTAAGTTTTAAATGTTCAAGCAATGTTCAAACAATGTTAAACATTTTTTTTTTTACATTTATATATATTCGAATCTCATGTCCCTTAGACACACTCTGCTTATTTTCAGTCCTAATCGAATGAAATCTCGAAAGTGCACCTTCTGATTCACCAAACTTTTTTTCAAATTGACCGAAAACGTTGAGGTGTATCCTCTTTTATGGGGTGTTTTAGGAATCCTCTGTTGTTAAGCAACATGACGCCTATTCCAAAAAGAGGATTGAGTGTGAAGGTGAACGACACGGTGCCTTTTCGTGATGCCGCGGGCTACGACTCCCCATACACAGAGAGTGTGCCAGTGGACATGGCTTAAAAAGTCTCTTTGTGATTGCGTTTCTGCTAGTAAGTTTTAAATGTTCAAACAATGTAAAAAAAAAATTAACAATTTTAATTTTTGTCTTTCCCAAATCGGAAGTTTTAATTTCATACCTATTTAATATTAAAAAATTCAAAGTTATATAATGACGTCATTATTTCTAAAAATAGATATTTACAACTAAAACTCAAATTTCCAAAAAATGTCGTGTGATGATGAATTTTTTTTATGAGATGAATTTATTGTGAGATGATAATGAAATGATGGTTGTGAAATCATGATAATGAAATGATGGTTATGAAATCATGATAATGAAATGATGATTATGAAATGATTATGAAATGATGATGAAATGATGATTATGAAATTTTTATGTGGAACAGGATTTTGGAAACTTGATTTGGGTTGCCCTCTGTGGCGGGACTTTTAAAGGAAAACCTAACCCGTATTCACGCTAGGTTCGAAGGAAACCACAGAAAACTTCGAATGGTTAGGCCGACGGAAAAACATTTTTCCCTCGGGAAAAATGTCCCCCCGTTTTCGACTTTCGCACAACTTTCTCATTTCGCTCGATCAAAGAAAAAATGTCGCACAACAAAAGAAACAAATATGTACGCAATACATTTCGCATCAAAGAAATCGCAACCCACAAAAAATGTACGCAAAACATTTCGCAGGCCAATCAAAGAAATCGCAACCCAGAAAAAAATGTACGCAAAACAGTTTGTTCGCCCCAAACAAAGAAATCTCAGCGCCCAGAAAAAAATGTCGCCCAATCAAAGAAATCGCAACCCCCAATCAAAGAAATCAGAACCCGCCCGATCAAAGAAAATTATTTCGCAGCGCAAGAATAATACAAACAGTATAAAGAAAAAAATTATACCACTTTGCTTTCAAGGAAGCCCCTGTGAAAAGAAAACAACAAACAGAGCCAGCATCTTTTATTATTCAACAAAAAAAATTTTTTTTGCTCTTCTCCCGACAAAGTTTCGCTTTTTAAAAGGAATCCTTCATTTTGTAAAGATGTGTAAAAAAGTGGGAAAAAAACCCACCGAGGAAGAGCCAGCATTTTTTTTATTATCCAAAAAAATTTTTTTTTCTTGCTCTGCTCCTGCCCGACGGGTTGCAATTGTTTGCGTGCCTGTGAAATAAGATGAGACAAAGACTCCAATAAATGAGACAATTTCTGAAAAAGAAAAATATTTTATTAGTTATTCATACTCACCTAATTTTTCTCTCAACTCCCTCTCTTTTTAACGGTTTTGGGTGACCCGGTGGCATATTTCAGATGTGTATATTGCTGGGACGATTACTGTTTCTAAACCAATAGGAGACCGTCATTATCACGGTCAAGTACACGCCCACACAGTTTGATTGACAGGAACTCGTGGACAATTGACGGTGCTAATTATAATGATAATCTGTTGCGGATGAAAGTGAGCTGACTGGCTGAATGGTTAGAGCGTCGAGCTTGAAACTGGAGGATATGGGTTCGAGTCCATCGCGGGCCGAGAGTCCGTTGGTGATTTTTTTTTTTTTTTTAATTATTGGAGGCTGTCTTTTATTAATAAATAAGACATTTAAAAAAAATATTTCAAACCCTTTTAATATTCTAAATATCGTTCCAAAATGATTTATATATATATTAAACAAATGGGAAAAAAAGTATTCTGCGAAAATATCCGTATAAGCAAAATTCTTACTTTAATTTTTATTTATTTATTTCAGGATCAGAGGAAGTATAATTTCTAATTGAAGTAAATAAAATTCAGTCATTTTGAAAAAAAAATTCTTTCGTACCTTTAATTTTTAATTACCGAGTACAAATTCAAACAATCCGAGTACAAATAAATAATAAACACACACGATCAATTGTCCACGAGTTCCTGTCAATCAAACTGTGTGGGCGTGTACTTGACCGTGATAATGACGGTCTCCTATTGGTTTAGAAACAGTAATCGTCCCAGCAATATACACATTTGAAATATGCGACCCGGTGATACTTTTACTTCATCCGGCGAGTTTCCGATCCGCCCAACGCAGCACTACTCCTGAATGGGGCACCCGCTTTGCGAGTTTACGACCGGTCCATCGCAATTCGACAACTAGACACTTTTTTTATTTCAAGCTTTTTTTGGGAGCTTTTGTTTTAAAGTAGAATAGTTGCCGAAGGAGCCCGATCTTTACCAAACAGGTGTAGACATCTTTCACTCCACTCCGAGCCATAATAAACAGAAATAGATTTTTTGAACGGACGACACAAAGTCGACATGGTGAAAAAATTTTCTCTCTGGATCAGCACGGAGTAAAGTGGAAAAGATGCTCGCTCACGAACCAGTTTGAAACTCCAATTTTTTTTTAACAAAAAAAGGGAGTTCGCCCCTTGTCTCCCCACGAGGCCGTCAGTTTTAAACCGAGCTGAAAATCTCTGCCGCTGGCCTGTCTACGATGCGTACCAAGTCAGACCATCGCAGCTGCAACAGGGATCGGAAGGCCCCCAATTCCCGTTCCAGAGGCTTTGCGAAACACCTCGCAAGGGGCGTTATTTCGAGGTGCTTCCTTAAACCTTCGCCGAGAGACAAGAGGATCCTTCAGAATTCGTGGCTTGGATTCGGATAACTCCTCGTCCATCAATTTCTCAAAGCCGGGAAGCCCGCTTCCGATAAAAAGAGAAAGTGGAGAAAAACAGGTCTTTGGCTTCTTCGATGACCTTCGAGTACAAATTTCTTTTTGTTAAAAACTAGCCTAAACCAACGTGAAACAAATATTTTGCCTTCCAAGCCCAGGATCGAGGAAGGACTTTTTTTCCAACTTCTGGGATTTTTGTGTGCGTGTCAGTTTAAAAAAATAACAATTTGAACGCGCTCTGACAAAACTATCTTCACCACAAACCCAAGATAATGTGGACTTGCCTACACCTTGAAATTGGATTGTGTGTTGTGAAATTTAACAAAAATTTTTTTTGAACGCGCTGTATTTAAAAAGAAATTTGAACTCGAAGGGTGCTGAAAAAGAAATTATACTTACCATTATTTTCCCTTGTTCTGAAAAAAAAATTTACCACTGTGGATTCCTTTTAAATCGAAGATGGAACAAACAAACAAATGTTACCTCGGATTCCTTTAAAAGCACCCCCCCCCACAAACACAACATGTAAAAATCAAACATTAAAAGCAAAGTTTCCCCCCTCTCCGGACAATACAAACACAACATGTAAAAACAAACATTAAAAGCAAACATTTAAAAGATGTAAAAAAAAATGCAAAAAGGCAGCCAGGAAAAGGGATCGAAGCAACGTTACGTTAACACCGCAAGGTTTCAGTTGCTCCGAACAATAGCGAAGCGATAGAGCGGAAAGCTAAAGTCTCGGTTTCATCCGAAACTTTTATACTGTCAAATCGAAAAAAAAATTTTTTTTTTTACATTCATTTATATTCGAATCTCATGTCCCTTAGACACTCTCTGTTTATTTTCAGTCCTAATCGAATGAAATCTCGAAAGTGCACCTTCTGATTCACCAAATTTTTTTTTCAAATTGACCGAAAACGTTGAGGTGTATCCTCTTTTTATGGGGTGTTTTAGGAATCCTCTGTTAAGCAACATGACGCCTATTCCAAAAAGAGGATTGAGTGTGAAGGTGAACGACACGGTGCCTTTTCGTGATGCCGCGGGGTACGACTCCCCATACACAGAGAGTGTGCCAGTGGACATGGCTTTAAAAAGTCTCTTTGTGATTGCGTTTCTGCTAGTAAGTTTTAAATGTTCAAACAATGTAAAAAAAATTTTTTTTTATCATTTACATCTATTAGGCACGCGAAATTATGTGTCTACGACAAATTTTTATCGATCGACCAGGGGGTCTTGACCCTCCCCACTATTGACATTTTTGTTATCAAATTTACAAAATTTTATACACATTAAAAAAAATTGCACGTTTCTGAGACAATTACAACCTAAGATATTAATAAAACATTATTTTTTTATCGATCGACCAGGGGGGCATAGCCCTCCTCACTATTGACATTTTTGTTATGAAATTTACAAAATTTTATACACATTTTAAAAAATTCCGCGTTTCTGAGACAATTACAAAGTAAAAGATTAATAAAACATTATTTTCAATACAACAGAGTCACATTATTTTTTATTTGTTAAATGAATAATTAATTAATTGAATTGACTTACCCAAAATTTATTGAAACACCATCTGCAGGTTTAGTAGAAACTTGTTTCGGCGCCGAATCCAAACTAATTCGCACAAAATAGGTAGCTGTATTTATATGCTAGGATGACGTCAAATTTCAAACAAAAACTGAAACATTTAACTAAAACATCTAACTTGAACTGAGTTCAAGGTCATCCAACTGCGTAAAAGGAATAGTTTTACATCATCGTTTTTTCGCTAAAAGTAAATTCGCAAACTAAAACTGAACTCAAGGTCATTTAACTGTGACTCTTTTTTTAGAAAAGTTGGTTTTCGTTCAACATGAGCGAGCAGGAAAAGATTTTTTTTTGTTTTATTGATGCATTGATTCTATTTTTATATAATAATTACACACAATAATGTTACATTTTATAATAAAAATGAGCAACTTGCATTCATAAAAAAATCCAAATTTAGAAATTTTACATTATTCCAAGTTTATAAAAATCTCTGTCGGCTTGGCCTATAGGCGGAGTACTCATTTCAGCATTAAAAAATAAAATTTGATTACAGATACATCCAGTTTAATAACTTGATTCGGCCGCTTTTGAAAAATTTTTAATATAATTTATTTGTAGAAACGAGTTTTATCAAAATCATCGTAAGCTAAATTCTGTTCAAAATACCTTTTTTGGCAGCCTTTTTTGAAATATATTCTGACTTTATTGAAAAATCAGCCAATGCGTCATTTTATACAGTTCCTAAATAACAAAAAAAATGTCAATTGAATGCGTTTGAAGAGTAAAATTGAAATTAAAAATGAGTTACAAAATAGCCAAATTGTTATTTGAATCGCTTCGTGAAATTTTGTGCAAAGTGTCCACTTTGACAGCATTTTAAAAAATATATTCTGCCTTTATCAAAAAACTGACCAATGCGTCACATTATATAGTTTCTAAATAAGAGGGCCTTTAAACTAGATGCGTTTGAGTGCAAAAAATGAATTTAAAAATGAGTCTGAAAAAACGCAATTTGTTATATTTTCTCAATTTTTCAAACACCATAATGTGAGGAAATTCTGTTCAAAATACCTTTTTTGGCAGCCTTTTTTGAAATATATTCTGACTTTATTGAAAAATCTACCAATGCGTCATTTTATACAGTTCCTAAATAACAGAAAAAACTGTCATTTGGATGCGTTTAAAATCAAAAATGAATTTAAAAATGAGTTATAAAATAGCCAAATTGTTATTTGAATCCCTTCGTGAAATTTTGTGCAAAGTGTCCACTTTGGCAGCATTTTTAAAAATATATTATGCTTTTATCAAAAAACTGGCCAATGCGTCACATTATATAGTTTCTAAATAAGTCGACCTGTAAACTAGATGCGTTTGAGTGCAAAAAATGAATTTAAAAATGAGTCTGAAAAAACGCAATTTGTTATATTTTCTCAATTTTTCAAACACCATAAAGTCGGAAAATTCCGTTCAAAATACCTTTTTTGAAATATATTCTGACTTTATTAAAAAATCGACCAATGCGTCATTTTATACAGTTCCTAAATAACAGAAAAACTGCCATTTGGATGTGTTTAAAATCAAAAATGAATTTAAAAATGAGTTATAAAATAATGAAATTATTTTATAACTCAATATTAATCAATTCTTTATCATGATCGCTTCGGGAAATTTTGTGCAAAGTGTCCACTTTGGCAGCATTTTTAAAAATATATTCTACCTTTATCAAAAAACTGACCAATGAGACAGATTATATAGTTTCTAAATAAGGCGACCTGTAAACTGGATGCGTTTGAGTGCAAAAAATGAATTTAAAAATGAGTCTGAAAAAAACGAATTTGTTATATTTTCTCAATTTTTCAATCACCATAAAGTCGGAAAATTCTGTTCAAAATACCTTTTTTGGCTGCCTTTTTAAAAATATATTCTGACTTTATTGAAACTCGACCAATTCGCCATTTTATACAGTTGCTAAATAAGAGAATCTGTCATTTGGATGAGAGCAAAATTGAATTTAAAAATGAGTCTGAATATAAGCAGTTTGGATTTGAGTTTTTTTCTTCAACTCCTATTTTTGTTTAATTTATTTTTGCTAGAAAAATGGGTCCTATGATAAACTTGTTAATATAAAAGTTGTAGATATTATTGAGAAGATGTAAAATAAATGTAATTATATTTGATTGCTTAAGAATTGAGTAAGTTATAGATTTTTTTCTTTTTCCTCCCCCCTTTTTTTCTTTTCGTCGGTAAAAGTTGGTTCTATCAAAAACCTGTAAATACAAAAGTTTTAGATAATGTTGAGTACATTTATAAAAAATTTAGTTGGATTTGATATCTTAAGAATTGACGAAGTTATGATTTTTTTCTCCCTGTTTTTTTTCGCATCCATTTTTAACTTTACCAAAAAATCTCATTTTTGAGAAGTAATACAAACTTTAAACTGATTCGATATCTATTTTATTTAAGAAGATCGCGTTTTTTCGGTTTTCATCTCTCCCCCCTCCCCCCCTATGAAATGTTTTTCGGGTTACTTTTAAACTTTAAAATGTAATATCTCCCGTTCTAATTGTTCAATGAATATGAAACTTGCTCTGAGGGTTAACCCAAGAAATCCAATTATGGGGGGGCGGGTGGGACCCCCTGGTCTACCGATACAGAAACGATTCCGATTACAGCAGATCCATTCGATTAAGCGCGACTCGGTCTTTGAAATTTTCGACTAGTGTTAGTTCAATATTTTAAAAAATAAATGTTAATAAATTTGAAAGTGTTACTTTTTTCAGTGAGACATGTTTTTTTGGACTCTGCATTAATTGAAAATGAATAAGTATAGATATCTGGTGACTTTTGAAAAAAATAACAAAATAGTTTCCGCCTTATTGGACTTTCTGTGGTAGATATTTTGGAATACATTCATGACTATGTGATGTTAAAGCTGCTAATCTCTTACTTTGGTGGGACCAAATTTATTAAGTTATTTAAATATTTAAGAAATGGTGTTCATATAAAATATTTTTCTAATCTTCTTGTACACCAGAGATGCTTATCGAGGATCTTTTTCGCGAAGAAGTGATTTTGAAATCTTGGTCAAATTATTGATTATTAATTTAATGTAAAAACTTTTAGTCTTTTGTAAAAAAATGAATCGCGAGTATTTAAATTTACTGGGGAAAGTGTTTTGGCGCTAAAAGATTACAATTTAAGATTTGAAATTTTTTTTATTTTGAACGTAAAAAAATGTTTCTTTAGAATTTAACAAGTTTTTTTTTAAATTATTCCAATATATCTGACAACACGATTCATTTTTTCATCACTTTATAAACTTTGTTTCTTTTTTTTTTAGAAAAAAAAATAACCAATATTGGTTCCCTATCTGACGCGAAAAAACGGGCCGAACAGAAACATGTATGGATAAAAGACTATTGCCTTTTTCCTTAAACATGTTTCTGTTCCACTCGTTTTTTCTTTTTTTTTTCATCAACAAGTCCCTTTTTTTAAAAGTTTATCTCTAATCCAATCGGCGAAAACAATACATTCGATTCTCGAACAATGTGGCATTTTATCATTAAGCAGTCTTCGATGGATTCCACAGCCGTTTACTAGAATGTATTTCAGTGGGTGGGATATTGCATCAAATTTTGCGCATCCAAAATCTTCCAAGTTCACATATGAAATACCTAGGTCTTGCAGTACGTCCCTTTCAACGTGGCCACCTTTATATGCTACTATATATTTTTCATCAGTTTTTTGACACTCATACTCGGCCTTTACAATTGTTTCAAAAAATTCAAAGTCAAAAAGATGTCTTTCGTTATCCAGGGGTTCAAGAGTAAGCCCGTGCAGGTTGTTTGTGTAATAGTTTATTGTTTTCAAGTCTTTCCTGGTCGCTTGATTAGCCAAGTGGTTCAATCTGAAGGTGTACGTGCCGCTATCGCCTTTCGTCATTGAGGCAAATCCCATTTCTCGGCAGTAAAATTTTCCCCCGATGCGGAATCCGTCGAAATCAAGGACCATGCAAATTTTTGAAAGGCTCATGGTTCAAGACAAAGTTCTCAGATAAAGAAAATTTCAACAACTTCAACTGATTTATCAGTATATCCTTTTAATATGTTTTTTTCTTCTTCTGATAATATTCTTATTTGTTTTGTCTTGCAGCAGTATAAATATATAAATGTTTGAATTAATAACAAAATAATACAACAAAAGTAATAGCCCTTGGGCAAGTAACATTTATTGAGCAATTCAAAAAAATATACACAACAATATAAAAATATGGCATCTTAAAAGCTAATAATTGAGCGATTATTACACACAGTTTGGCTTCGCATGGCAACATAAAAATGATTCAAAGAGATAAAAAGTTCTAGCATATGAAAAGTTTTAAAACCTGTGATTATTTTTTTTTTTAGCGGCGTGCTCACCAAGTCATCCACGGATGAGTATAGGTACATTTGAAAAGCAAAGCGTTCGTATGCGACAAGGCTATTGCACGTTTTTTGAAGCAGTATTCATACTGAGACCTATCTTACTTAGTAAATTACACATGGATGGTTCGAAAAACCACATAATTAAATTTTCCACTTGATTATTCGTGATTTCCCAAGTAAATGTCCTTTCGGTTTGATATGACATCAACTGACACAAATAATGCATGAGATCAAACGAACTACCAGTAAACTCGTTTCCATTTTTCTTCAAGTAATCCATAAAAATATTCAGACGTTTGTACATTAAAGTCTTTGATTTCTGATATGTGAGCTCAACTGTTGTTGCGGCACTTATACACATAGTATTAACGGGCCTTCTCATCACAGCAACATAAGATACATTTTTTAGGATGGTGTGGGTGTACGGAATGAACAAATCACCAACAACATCGCGCAAGTTCAAGTAACACACGTTAGGGTAATTTTCCGCTCCTAACTGCAGCAAGTCGGCGCAATACGTCTTACTCATTTCTTCATAATCGAAAAAAGCACAATCGTCATTTTTTGCATATTTGATGATCAAAACACTCCTGGGATACAATTCGACATGAAAAAAATTACTGCCGACAGCTTCCTCGTCTCTCAAAATCAAATAATTGACTACCTTATTCGATTGCATTTGATTACATATTACGGTTAGATTTACGTCAGGGGAATTACCTAGATTCTGTTGTAGATTCTTCATATCTACTTCATCGATCAATCTAGACTTAATATAATCTGCTACTGGCATTTTAACATTTAAAGTGGTTAAACCACAACCGCCACCGACTATTGACATTTTTGTTACACAATTAATATATACTTCTAAAAAAAACAGCGTGAAGAGTGCACAATATAACTACAGTCTAGGTATAAGTATTCACGTATATATGTAAGAAAACGGTTAAAGTAAAACGAAATGTCTTCTACTCACTCGATACTAAACTACGGTATCCTAATTGTATTTTTTTTTTCCACTCACTCTTCGTCTTCCGAAGATGTATCGTAGAACACAGAAGCAGGACTGGTTGAGACTTTCGTTGCAACGCAGGTGTGGATGGCTTTGAAATATCCGCAATCGCAAGACACGTATTTTTTATTGTCTTTTGGAATCTTCGGTCTGCAGTGTCTTCTCGGATCCCAGACGCAATGGTACATATAATTAGGACATCTGTTAGCGCACTCCCAGAAATGTGCGGTCTTGGCTACCAAGTTGTATTTCGTGGACAAGATACGCTGACCTCCGGTTTTCTTCTCTGTCTTTTGCGATGTACACTTTATGTGGACTATCTTAGCCTGGCAATTGGTACATTCGAACTTCCACCTCTCTTTACCGTGGTCTTGAATGCAGACTCTATTGAACACTGGTCTCCCGTCAATGAGGGCTTGGCCCAACTTCGCCACCTCGTTGTGCAGTGACGGCTCGCTGACGTAGAAGTAATTGCCGTGTTTGTCTATGTAGCGGTCGTGCACCTTTTTCGTCTTTTTGGTCGGCGAATCCTCCCGCGTCGCTTCGCCGGCATCGTTTGCGACGCGCGTCTCGAATTCATCTCTCGTCACGAACGTGGCTCTCATGGGGAATATCTTAACCCTGTCGATAAGCGCGGCCACGTCCGGCGTCAACCTCAGATCGCCGTGGGTGGCGTTGGTCATCATCCACACCTGACCGTAAATGAAGTGACAGCTCGTACTACGCTCGTACGGTTTTCTATACGTGACTCGATCCCCTCCCGTGACGCTCTTCAGCAGGGCCAGGGCTTTGGGGGTGCAGTCGAAAGTGAACTCGTTGAGAAGCAATACCCTCTCTTCTCCGGTGCAGTGTTCAAAGTACGTGGTCAGGGGCTTGGGATCCTTCTGAAATAGGTCCGCAGGCAGCGTGCTCAGGAGGTACGGGTTGATTAGGGCGGATTTTGTACGGGAAACAATGCACCATTTTTCTGAGTATGTTCCACTCTGTGCTATAGGGAACACCCAAGTGTCGTGACACTGCACGTGCACTACTGCAGCCTAAAACATTATCCATTGACTGTTCAACAATACCGGTGGCAACATCTTCAACGACATCTGAACGAACCGGTTTGCGTCCTCGACCAGGCTGAACTCCAAGATGTCCAGTTTCCTCGAATCGAGCGATCATTCTCCTGAGAGCTTGTGGAAGCAATGGTCCCTTACGCAAATCCTTAAGTCGGCGAAACTCTCGAAGTGCTGCTGGAGCATTTCCTTTATTCTCGTAAAACAACTTCACAAGCAAATCGCGTTCTGGCAGCGTGACAGCCATCACTAATAAGAATGACATTCCCCACCTTTTAACTTCTTTTATACCCAGAACATGGCTTCTAACCATGCTTTACGCAAATTTTTCTGGTTACAGTATGAAATTGCAGTTACAACGGGAGTTCTAGCTTCTTTACTATTTTTATTTTCCATAAGGGGCAGAAAAATTAAAAAGGAAGCATGGAAGCATTCCATTCCGCATAAACATTTTAATTTTTATTATTATTTGCGTCTTTTGATCATAGTTCCAGTTGTGCAGCGCCACCTATCGGTGATTTCAGGAACTAATTTTTTTTTCGTGAAATCCGTTTCGCCATATTTTGAATAGTATGTGTACAAAATTTTGAGCCTTTACACTGAGTAGTTCGATATCCATGGAGGTCAGAGTAGGGGTGTTTTATTTCTGGCCACCTTGTATTATATCGTATTCTAAATGTTCAAAGCAAGCGTCATTTTTTTCATTAGCTGGACAGTTACTTTTTGCTTCTAATTATTAATCTGGATGTGGCTGATGATGTGGTTGAAGATGGTAGAGAGATTGGTTGGCTACTATCAGATTTCTTTTGTCAAAATTTTTTCGAATAACTGTGGCTGGTAGTTTGAATTTTGATTCGCACGGTCCGCTATTGAAAAAGGTATCACAAAATTTGGTGGAGGAAGAGGTGTTCATTGAATAAGTATAAACAGGGGGAACGGGGGGCTCATGCCACCCCTTAATTGATATAAACGGGATTTTCATGCAGAATTAACAGTTTTCGTTCAAAATTTAGATATAGGATCATTCTGATGAGGCGAGTCCGTGGCTGTTATTAGGTGTTCATTGAATAAGTATAAACAGGGGGAACGGGGGTTCTAATGCTCCTCCCCTTAACTTGTATAAATGGATTTTTTAATCAGAATTGTCAGATTTTGTTCAAATCTCTGAATAGTTTTGGAAGTTTAATGGTTAAGTATAAAAGAGGAGAATAACTCCTCTTAAATATATAAATGCTAAATGGGTTTTTATTAAGAATTATCCGATTTGCTCTGAATTTTGGATATAGGTTTTTAAAAAATTTTTGAAATTAACCAATATTGGTCGTTTCATCAAAAATGGGCCACCACTAATAATTTTTCTGGTGAAAAAAATGACAAGTTTTAAAAATAACCAATATTGGTATGTAACGTTTCGCAAAAAAATGGGTCAGAAGTGGTTTGGGTAACCACTTATGACCCATTTTTTCACTTTCACCTTTAAATAATTTTTCTTGAAAGAAAAACATGAGGTGAAATTTAAAGTTTAGAGAATTTCAATTCGTAATGTTGTTTGAATTTCAAAAATTTGTCACCTTTTAGTTCAAATATATATTTATAATCTTCAAGATCCGGTGACAGAATTAATACTGAATCTGAATCTGAATCCTTTTTTTCGTCCATTTTTTTCATTTTGATTTTTTTGTCTATAGCTTTTTTCTTTTTCCCATCAAGTTTCAAATGATTTCTCTTTGAAGTTTTCTTTAAATGAGATTTCGCCACAGGAAAGTTCTTCTCGTTACTAAGAGTTTTCTTCGGAATCTTAAAGGATTTTAACTGTTCTCTCATTTTCATATTTGAAGATTGCAAAAAGTCTATAAAATTTCGCTGTTTCTTGGCAGGAGAGGGCGTTGTCACGGGCTTGGCTGGAGTTTTTTTCCCTTGTGAGGCAAGACTTGTTACAGGAAAAATTGACTAATTAGTCACGATTGGTGATGAGGGGATTTTAAATTCACTTGTCTTCTCTGCAGATTTCTTGGTTTCTAGCAGCGGCGGCAAGGCAAAATCTGTTATCATATCTTCTTCCATCGGCGTAGGAGGTCGTGGAAAATTGTCATTGTAAGTTACGAGGGGCGTATTTAAAGTAGTTTCGTATAGATCCTCAATTAGATGCGAAACATTCGCATCTATAAAATTAAGTAATTCTTCAAGGTGTTTTTCACTTAAATTTGCCATTTTTTAAAAAAAAATCTAGTAGACCACCAAAGAGCGATCAGCGTAAAGCAAGATCAGCGAAAAGGCATGGAAAATATGAGAATGGCGTCGATTACCGCCTTTTTATACGAATCACTGAGGTCATTTTAAAGATAAAAACAGGAAGTTTAAGCTAAAAATAATCGTATATCAAAGTTATTGAGAAAGTATATTACGTAACAAGGTTCATTATAGAATAAAAGGAATCGTGTCACAGGATGTTTTGCGCAATCCGTTTTAAGAAATCACAGTCAGGAAGTTATGTAACTCAATTCGCGGAACAGCGGAGAAGGTCTGGAATAAAATTAGTCACAGAGTCAATCTTTTAATGAAATTTGTATATATTTTTTTCTGAAAATTTTTTTAATAATAAAAGTAACAATAATTTAAGCAAAGCAATGCGTATAACAAAAGACCCTGTAATTTAATAATAAATATTTTTTGCATCACAGATTGTACAGAATGTATATTTTTGTGCATATTTCAAAGACCAATTCTATTATTTTAAAATGAGCCATTAAAATGCATTTGATCCCCCGTAATGTAACGGAATACTTTTGATTGTCCCTGACATCCGATTTTCATAAAATTTGAAATGACTCGACAAGATTATGTAATAATTATAAGTTTTAAATATCAAACGATTAAAATGCATTTGATCCCCCGTAATGTAACGGAATACTTTTGATTGTCCCTGACATCCGATTTTCATAAAATTTGAAATGACTCGACAAGATTATGTAATAATTATAAGTTTTAAAATTTCAAACGATTCGGTTGGGTTTCTTTTTTTTTTAGAAAAAAAAATAACCAATATTGGTTCCCTATCTGACGCGAAAAAACTGGCCGAACAGAAACATGTATGGATAAAAGACTATTGTCTTTTTCCTTAAACATGTTTCTGTTCGACCCGTTTTTTCTTTTTTTTTCACCAACAAGTCCCTTTTTTTTAAAAGTTTATCTCTAATCCAATCGGCGAAAACAATACATTCGATTCTCGAACAATGTGACATTTTATCATTAAGCAGTCTTCGATGGATTCCACAGCCGTTTACTAGAATGTATTTCAGTGGGTGGGATATTGCATCAAATTTTGGGCATCCAAAATCTTCCAAGTTCCCATATGGAATACCTAGGTCTTGCAGTACGTCCCTTTCAACGTGGCCACCTTTATATGCTACTATATATTTTTCATCAGTTTTTTGACACTCATACTCGGCCTTTACAATTGTTTCAAAAAATTCAAAGTCAAAAAGATGTCTTTCGTTATCCAGGGGTTTAAGAGTTAGCCCGTGCAGGTTGTTTGTGCAATAGTTTATTGTTTTCAAGTCTTTCCTGGTCGCTTGATTAGCCAAGTGGTTCAATCTGAAGGTGCACGTGCCGCTATCGCCTTTCGTCATTGAGGCAAATCCAATTTCTCGGCAGTAAAATTTTCCCCCGATGCGGAATCCGTCGAAATCAAGGACCATGCAAATTTTTGAAAGGCTCATGGTTCAAGACAAAGTTCTCAGATAAAGAAAATTTCAACTAGTCGATAAAAAGTGGTAGCAAGGCTTTCTGACAAGAGCAGAATGATGCTTTGGTCACAACGCGACCTCCTTTTTATATAAAAGACTTGTCAAAACAACCGGACTGAAATAAAATTATCAGAAAGGATGTAGCTATTTTTTATCACAGTCAACAGGAAGCCAAAGTGTAAAAAAATATCAAAACCAACTCTGAAAGAAACTTCTACAGTCAACTGGGGTATTTCCTTCACCGCGCACACTTAAATCCATGGGACCTTCAATCGGGTCGTCACCACACAAATTAAAAGTCAAAAAATTGTCTTTGGGATTTAGGAGCTGTCGGTACCGAAAATTTTTCTGGTACTATTTTACAATATTCGGTGAGACAACGTTTACCGTCTTGTCCAGCGGAATCGTGTTTATGGTAATTATTTGATGCTGGACCGGTTGTTTCACTGGTTGCTCGGGTTGAGGGGCTACTGCTGCTGGCTGTGGGGGTGGAGGCATCAAGAAGGCGTTTTCAGTAATTTGGAATCCACTGCTGAATTGTAACAGTGCGGGATCGTTGTGAACGCTTTCAGTTGGCTGCTGCTGCTCGTTTTCGTGTAACGTAGGATCATAAAAAGATTGGGCCGAAGTGGACGGTTGGGAAGCGAGGTCACTCGTGGACGATACGCGAGCAGACACGTGTCCGTCGTCCTCTTCGTCTTCTCTAGAGTCTGGGGCTTCTTCGATCATGGGCGTTTGGGGCGGCCTTTGGAATAGATAATCTGTAACAAGCCGTCGGGACTGCGGCGGCGGGTTGATTTCCCGAATCGGGTTACTGTATTGGAAAGACAAGTTGGACACGTCATCCGAAGCGACGATATGCACCGAAAAGAAAGATTTATTGGTGCAATAGATCAAATAAACGGTGCCTTCAGGAATTATGTAGTTATGATTCGGTCGCAACTGTCGCTTGTTGTACACGTATTGTTCTTGCACCGGGAAACATTTGGACTTGATGGTCAATCTTCCTAACTGCTGCTTTCGTAGAAAATAAAACAACATTCGGACGGCCCCAATCTGATAAATGTGTGCCGTGCCTTTCTCCACTCGTCGCTGTCCGAATCTGAAACAACTCTTCACGCGGAAGTTGTTCATGTCGTATTTAAAGCACGTCCTCGTGTCGATATTTTTCCTCAAATTATCATTCACATCTTTCAAGAGTTTCCACGCCGTCCAGGACCACAGCTTTTCTTCGTAATGGGCGATGCGTCTGATGTAGCTTCCCGTATCCAAAAAGTGTTTTTGGTATCTCTCGTTAAACTCCAGCCTCTTGTAATAAATACACTCGCTCTCTAAAAATATTATGAATGGAAAAATTCGAAATTGAGTGACGATGGTTACAAAATTCGGAGGATCCGGGAGTCTTCCGACGTTGCCCGCCGCATCCACTCGATTAATAAAGACATCAGTTTTACTGGCAGGGTCTCGGTTATTCATGACGATAAGGAGTAAAAGACTGTTCTCGAATGAGGTTGGAACCATAAATTCACCTTCCTTTTATACTCAAAAAATCGAGAAAAGTTGAACGATCTAGAGAAGGGGTTATCGTCTCTTTTTGTGTTTCTCCCATGTGGGGGTTCGTTGAACCGAGTTTATCGACATCCCGCACCTACAAGTAGAGAGAGGTCGATGATTCCCGACGACAAGGAACCAGTATAGAAGGGAATCAGTGTTTCCAAAGGGCAATGAACCGGTAATCTGCGCATCAAGTTGAGGGGAGTCATTGCCACCAGATGTCAACGAACTACTAGTAGAGGGAGGGGTCAATGCTTCTACGTGGCAAGGAACCGAATCGGAGAAGATGCAGTACAGTCAACTGCAAAAAGATTTGAGCGCCGGATCCCCCGTAGAAACTTTTAGAATGCACAATGAAGAAAATATTATTTTTCTAATTTAAACGTCATACTTTATGAATTTTGTATATTTGTGACAGCTGCATGTCAATTTGAGTATTACGTCATGGGGTGAGAAATTTACAGTCAACTGCAAAAAAAATTGAGCGCCGGACCCTTCACAAAAAATTTCAGAATGCACAATGAGAAAATATTACTTATTTAAGAGATATTTTGTTTAAACCTCGCTGTCATTTATCAATGTTTCGTCTTTGAGATTTCGTCTTAAACACTATGATGTCATACTTTATGAATTTAGTACATTTGCGATGCCTGCATTTCAATTTCATAATGCGCCATTAAGAAATATTATATATTTAACTTTTTTTTTATGAACCTGGCTACGAATACGCTGTAAAAAATTTGAACCTTTTACCGCATCGTCACTCCTCTGCTTTTATATAGAATATCTCTCTTTCGACTCATGACACTGCTCCATGATAGGATGAAGTAATTGTTTTCTATAAAAGCGATGGAGTGATGATGTAGTAAAAGGTTCAAAGTTTTTAACAATGTTTTTGTCATCGATATCGATGTTTATTTAAACGCTATGACATTATACTTTACGAGTTTCCCGCATTTGTGATGATTGCATTTCAATTTCAGTATTGCATCATTTTTTCGATAATTTAAACAATTTTATAATTGGTTTGTTTGTCTAACTGTTTGGAATAAGTATGGTCATTGAACAGACTTTCATGAATTTTTCTTACATGAATCTTACTTTGAAACCAAAAATTTAGAGTGATCTAGGCATTTTCACTAAACTAGGCGCAATCTCTACCAGTTCTTGAAACAAAATTTTCGGTAAATGTAATTCGTTATTGTTAAGTTCATTTAAAAAATGAGTAGAAACTATTTTTTCCATTGTTAAGATTTTTAGAGTTTTTGGACTCCTCAGTTCGTCCTTTTTTTTTAAATGAGTATTAAGATAACGAAGAAGCACAGTTCAAGAAAAGTGTCTTTTGCAGTTCACATCTACAAGTTTAATTATCATCAGCCTCCTTGACATTTAAATAGTGGCCATAGGACCTGGAATTAATAGAATCATCCAATAAGTATTTTTTATCGTAAAAAGATGAAAAAAGATTACGGATTCGATATTTTGAAACGTTTCTTTAAACCTCGGGTGGACGAAATTCGGACCGCTCTCTCAGGAGGTGCATGGTTTAAGTGTGGAAGAAGCATTTTCTTGACATAATTGGAATTGTAAAGGCTGCAATTTTGTATAAAAATTTTTGCACGTCTCCTTTTGAGAATAGGCACATTCCAATATTACGATCTTTCATTCCTTTTCGAAAGTCTGTTTTATGTGGTGGGAATGCACATTTTTGTCAAAAATGTGACAATGATTGTGAATCAGTATATGCACTCCACAACATGCATCAAACAGTGCATCTTGCGGCCATCGGATAAATTTTTCATTTGAAAAAATCCAAAAGTAAATGGGCGACGACAGCGAAAATGAATTGTATTCGTAAACAGACATTTCATTTACCCAAATCTGCACTTTCTGGAAGGCAGATAAGTCTACAGAACTTAACCGCCAATTTAATTTATAAGTTTTCATGTCGATCGGGATTCTTGAATTTTTTACAAGAATCATGAAATGGAACAGAGTGACCTTCAGGTTATAATAATCCACATTATAATAGCGCAGTCATCGTAAGTCCAATGAAAACAAATACCATCCCAGCTTTATTTTGCACAAATGTTCGTAGGAGCATTGCGTTGAGGGATACCACAGGCTTTTGCAGGCAAGCAATTGTGGGAATTCTGCCAATTCCGACAGATTTTCCACTTTGTCCTTCAAGGAAGTATATTCTTTCAAAATTTTGTCGATGACCTGGTCAGGCAGATGAAAAGAAGGAAAGGGTTCTATTGTTTCCTCGTGATGAGAGCGGCGACGAGGTTTAGAATCTCTTCTTGATAAAAGCGTCTTCAAAATGTAATGCATCACGATAGCTGCTGCCATCATCAATCGCTATAACTAGAAGTCTATGAAAGGAACAATTCCATTACTTTTTAAAAATTTTAATGGGAGTGTTTATATATGCATATATATTATATCATCATTAAAAATTAACTAATACACCATTTCCTAAATATTTTTGTTCTTTTAAATAATTCATGATAGATTGCCTTAATTTTTCAAAGTATTTTTTTTTCCTAGATGCTACTGAAAACTATCATAGTTTTGAACAGCATAACTCCCTAACACAAGAAATTAATATTTATGAAATGCTGCAGATTTGCGTTTTTTCCATGTATAACCCGAGAGATAAAAATCTATTCTCGCTATCCCTTTTTACAGGTTTAGCAACTAAGTACTGTTACATTTCAAGTTCCATCAAAGCCTAACTTTAAAAAAAAAAAAATATTTAAAATTTATTTAATTTTTCCGTTGATAAATGATTACACTAATGTAAAAAATTAAGTATACATCATACATAATAATCACAGATGGCTCCAATAGAGGAGATACTGTTGGATATGGGGTTTTTTGTGATAACACTTTTTTGAGTTATCGTGTTCATCCTTCCACTTCTATATTTGTTGCTGAATTGATTGCAATACACAGAGCAATGTTGCACATCTCTCATCATCGTAATAGATCCTTCATTATATATACTGATTCTAGTAGTTCTATTGAGGCCATTAAATCATTTAATAAGCATCCATTTGTCACTTCCATCCTTGAGCTTTATAATAATTTGACACGTGGCTATAATTATAATTATGTTCTTGATAAGGAAACTATTTCTAAAGTAAATATATTGTTAGATTTCTCATTCTATTGATCTTATAACAGAAAAATAACTGTAACACCAGAAAAAATAATGCACATGTTAGAAGATAATCTAGATATATACACAGAAACTCTCAATGACAGAATGGAGTATTACTTGGAAGCGCTTGCTTTGGAAGATCAACAGGTAAGGTTGGAAACACAAAAAAAAACATATAAGAAAACAAGCTAGTGAATCATATAATTGGAATAAAATATACCACGTACTCTGTGTTACATTTTTATTGATTTTGGCTTAAATTTTTATCAAATATCTTGCTTATTTCCTTCTCATTTATTTTTTCTTTATTTTCTTTTATCCGCCTTCATTTTATTAAATTCAGTTTTTTACTATTTTTTTTCATCCTGAATAAGATATTTTTTAAACCATTTTTCTATATTTTCACCAATATGCACTAAATGAGTCTACAATTAGATAATTCATATACAAAAATAAGGCCACCTGTCAAAACTATAAAAAAAACGAATACTAGTCTACCAGTTAAAAAAGCAATAACAATTAAAATGATATTAATATAGACACCCGAATAAAATAACACACCTTGACCTAAATATGATTCCATTGTCTTTATTTTTTTCTCCCTTAATATCTAAATTGGGGTATTGCATGGTTCAATTCGTATTGGATTGGCATAATATGACGAGTGTATTGGTTGTAAACTAAATCACAAGTTCCATTTTGAACACGTTTTAAGGATTTGTTCTCTAAGTATGCATTTTCAGGATTCGTTGGTAAAGTTTTAAAATGGATAATTGTTGAATTATCACATTCGAAGTAACAAAAAACATTTTGGACTTGATAATTTTCTCGGATTTTTTGTACAGCAATCAATGTATCCGTATTATGAAATATCTTTATGTTGTCAATGGTAACATTGGAATTTTTAGGAATAGAAATGTTTAAAATCTGATTTAAATATAACAAAACTTTGTATTGTGGTAGTACAGTGCTCTTGAAAACAGAATCTTTCGGCAGACATGCAAAAAATCCAGCAACCTCTTGAATGGTTTCAGTCAAGCTGCTGGGACAAAAAACAAATGGTTGCTGTTTGTGGCAGGTCATATAAACAGTCGAATCAAGTACGAAATTGCCTGTTTTTATTTTGGTACCAAATGTACAATCATCCTCCATGGGGTTTAGTGCTAATCGTTGATTCCAAAATTCTAACTGTAAATTAAGTGGATTGGAATATTTTTGTTTTACAATATCAGAGTCAATATGAGCACATTCATATTGGTTATTAATTTTTATGGATCCTTTCACTTGATGCAAAAATTGCAAAGCTGTGCAATCTTTATGCACACAGGCATTTATAAAGTCCATGGGTTTGAAATCTGGGCCACAAACAGCCTTCTTAGAAGGTATTTCAGACACTCTGGGTGACATCCACTCATTTATATATAAATTATCCATTTTAAAAATATCGAGATGGCGAAATGTAAATGCATTTGGTATTTTAGCTTGGCAATCCATGCCGTCAAAGAAAGTATTTTGTGGACAGGTGTGTGTCATTTGAGTTTCGGTATCAAAGTAGACAGAAGGATTCAGTGTGGGAATTTTTCCATATTGTTTTGAAACTACTATGGTTTTTTGAAAGTTCAAAATTAATTCACCTGGCTGTAATGCAACTTCAATTCGGTTGTCATTTGCATCGCATTTATAACCCCTAACTAGATCAAATAAGTGAGCAAGACCCCAATTTTTTTAAATACTTTGAATAAGCATATTGTGGAACAACCACATTTGGATCAGTCAGTTTTACGTTCTCACATAAAATGGGTTTAGTGCAGGCACCAGTTATAGGATCAAAAACTTGGGGGTAGTTGCATAATAGAAACATCAGATTCGAAAAAATTCCAAATAGAGGGACATTCAAACTCAGTCAAACGACCATCCTGGCACCTACCGTATTTTGGGGCAAATTCAAATGTGCCATTATTTATTTTGATGGGTACAAGGCCCATGTGAATATTTTCGCAAGATTCACTTTCACATTTTCCATTCAGTGCATATGTAAATCGTGGACAGTTTATAATGACTGGATGTCCATGAACACAATTCATAAAACTTGTCCGAGTTAAATCTTTCAGAAATACATCTGATTTCACGACACACAGATTTTCTGGCACATTACAACTATCATATTCAAATAATTCTCCTCTCGGATGAACAGATTTTTCATGGATGCACTCGAAGTATCGAAATTTGGAATTTGCATCGGGAAATTTAAAACCATCAACTTGACCAGTGCAAGTATGAATTTGTTCGCAAGTTGGTAACTCATTTAAAATGAAACCTGGAGGACAAGAATGCAAACTTTCAATTTTATTATCCTGACATTTAAAATAAAAAATACGACTACTATGAAATACGCTCTAGGACAAATTTCCTAGATAATTGTCCGAAATTAAAATATTATTTTGAACATAATCATAGAGCATTTTACCCTCTGCTTTTACAGTCGAATCATTTGCCATGTTAAAACAACTGTCTTTCTCCACAATTTTGTCCTTTTGCCAATAATAGTTGGTCGTTAAACCCAGAGTCCAATTTTGTGTGTTATAATTGTTGTCAGGAGCAGAAAAAATCAGTTGATTTTGACTTTTGTTGTAATAAATATAAATTCATAAGGTCCTTTTATTAACCCTGTATCATATTCATAAAATTCCCTAGGCTTTAAAGTTAAAACAACAGCATTACCATTTAACACTTCGTTATTGAGATTAATTACAGGTTTTGATATATTTTGAGGCTTTTTGTCTTCATCAAAAATGACAAAAAATAATAATATAATATTAATATTATGAGAGCTAAAATTATCATAAAGTTTCTTTATTTACTTAAGTTTGTTAGTAGAATTCTCTTAAAGAAAATTTCATATCACAATAACAGCATACAAAATTGTTATAGTAAAAAAAAGTTAAGCATTTTCGATAAACAAATGAAATATGTTTTCTACTAACAACAGTAAATCCCAAATTAAATTTTATTCATTACAAACAACAAAGTAAGAAAATAAAATGATCTTGAATGTAAATTTACAAAAAAAAAAAAAAAAAATTCATCATAAATCTTCAGTGATAGATAAAATTGAAAACCCTTATTATACCCCGACACGTGTCCCTATCATAAATATCAGAATTGTCTTTTAATGAATTTCAATAAAAGATTATTTCATTGTTTATATGACAGTGGTTCAAAACCAATTAGATATAAATATTACAATAGCAGCCATTCTTGTGACATACCAGAAAATTGTCATGATATGATTATATTAAATGACAGATTAAGTTCTGAATATGTTATGCCATTTATTACTCATTTTCGTATTGCAACAGGAGAAACTATTGTACTGTTTGAACAAAAAATTCCTGTGTATGGTCCGAGTATTCTGAAAGCACCTTATTTAGCTGAAGCTTTTTTGACAAATGTAGTTTTATTCTGTGAAACATCATACCGTATGTATCAGTACCGGCTGGGTGGGATAGCACCATTTATTAAAACAGTGAGTTTCACATATTGTCAAACTCATCCTATACTTGCAAATATCCACATTTATAATGCAATCAGAAGAAATTCTTCCAAATTTGAAGAAATTTTTAGCAAAAAAAAAAGGGCAACACTCTTAACTAATAGATTTACTAAAAAAATATTAAATTATGTTAAAAACATTCACCCTGTTTTTTTTTTTTTTTTTTTTTTTTTCAAACAAAATCAAACATGTATTTTAGAAGAAACAACAAATTTTGATGACATGACACATAAAATTATTTGCCAAACTCAAAAAACAAGCTTGTATAATATTTTAAAAGAATATCAACTGTATGTGTCTAATTTAGCTCCCCATATAAAAAGAATATTGAATACCATGTGCAGTCCTGAATAATTACAAATTTATTTCTAAAGTATACATAATATATATATATATATATATATTCAAAATTAGCATTTAAAAATATTCTTTGATAGTCAAGGTTTGCTATTATTTACACACAATTATGTTGAATCAGCACCCTAGAGAAATAGTGTTTAAAATAATTCGCGAGTACATTGATTATGAATTAAAAAGTGCGTTTAATGAATGATCCCTTTTTCAAAAATTTTCTTTTAACAGACTATGCTTGGAAAACACTGCCAAAAATACCCTTGCAACATTTACACTTTATTTCAAAGCATTATTTACACGTAATTGCCTCAGGATTTTATGTTTCCAAAACAGATTATTATGAAGTTTTTAAAGTTTTTATAAATAAACTGGTTCTGTCATTATTGAAGGTTATGAAATGGCATCTATTTTTACAGCAAGTATTAAAAATCATAAAGAAAAAGAAGATATTACTGTTTTGAAGTTGAAAATTTTTTTATTGAATATTAAAAAAAATTGTAATTTTGTTCCTGACATGAGTTTACAAAAAAAAAAATCTCATTCCAATGGATATTTTTTGTCCAATATAGTACGTAAATCTGACATGCTAACTCAAAATAAAAAAACATATATGCTAGCAATTAAAACATTAAAAAATATTTATAACTATGTTTCTGATAAAAAAAATCATCAAAGCTAATTATTTTTAGGAAAAGAGAAATTTGTTCAAATTAACCACAATCACACTTTTTTTTTCTTTCTAAGAACTGTTAAACAATTATTCAAATATTCATGAACACCAGAACTGAAGATCATTTTATTTTCTTACTTTGTTGTTTGTTAATAATACATTTTGTTATTACTTAAATTTGCAAATCTAAAAATGGGTCGATTTGAAATATAGACTTCGGAAAATTCTTCATCGATAGATCTTTTTCTGGGAAGACCAATTCGTACACACGCTTCAATTTCAGATTGAGGCAGTTTATCAATACAACTTTTCGCTCGACACTTACATTGGCCATCTTTATTATAGTCTCTATGACTTCTATGGGCAAGATTTTGGTGTTCCAACTCATCCCTCTCAAGGGGGCCCCTAAATCCTTGTATTTAATAGAAAATCTGTCCTGTAACACGCGCTTTCCAAAGGAATAAAAAAATAGACTCACGCGTCACGTGACCTGAGTTTTGCTAAATTAAAAAAAAAAAATGTAGTTGTAATATTTCTCGTTTAAAAGAAATCTGGCAACACTAGTTCTATTAAAAAATGTTCTATTCTTGGTAATGTTAAAAAGTTGGTTCATAGTGGCGTGCGCCAGAATTATGAAAAAGCTTTATTTGTATATAATGTGTGTACGTTAGTGTTATATTTGTAAGTGTCGTCTTTTCAAGTAATAAAAAGTTTATAAAGAAGAATGCAACCCCGAGATATTTATTAAGATAAGGTATCACTTCTTTCTTCTCTTCTACATTTGTAAGGCGAATTCTTACAAAATGGCTACCCAACTTCGGGCTACGAATCAATTCCAAAGTATTCAGCAATCTTAGTTCCAGAAAAGTTCTTTGATAATGAAATATGATTAAAAAGAATGAAAAAAATGGCTCGAGCGGTCGTGCTCGTCTGTTTGTGAAGTATATTTTAAATGATTAACATAGCAAGTTTGTTTCGTTGATGTGAAATCATTCGATTGTGAAATACGCACGAAATAAAAATGCATGCATGTTTAATGCAAGAAAATGGCTCGAGCAGTCGTTGCTCGTTTGTTTGTGAAATGTGTTCTTCAATGCTGTGAAAAAAATTTCCACGGAATGATCATATGCCAAGCACCATTTTTATTTGTTTGCGATATATGTTCTCGAATCTAATCTTGCTTCGATAACGCCAATTATATTTGTTTGTGAATTCTACGTTTTCTATGCTTTAAAAAAAAAAAAAAACTTTCAGTTCTTGTGCCTGCAGGTGTAACTCAACAAATATTTATTTAATCTTCAAGTTACTTTCTTAAAATGGATCCATATTTTTATCAAAAGAATGCATTCTTTCCACAAGTGTTTATATTTTGTTTTCTATTTGTAAAATTTTTCATATTTTTAGTTTTAATTTATTGATTTATTTTACAGCTCATTTATATATTGTGTAATTCCCTTTCCCTCCCCATGCTTATATTTTTTTTCTTTTGTTTATTTTCATTCTCTGCATGCATGTTTAATTTTTATCTTGATAAACTAACAAATTTTCTTACTTCGAATTAAAAAAAAAAAAAAAAAAAAAAAGTTGAGAAATAATGAAATAAGTAATTATTTGTGTTGATATTATTTTTCTTTTCTTTTTACAAAAAGGGAAATAAGTTGAGAATGAAAAAAATATATTAAAATACATTGATACCATCAATACAAGTGTCATACGGTATGTGTTTATTAATTTTTTTTTGTTTGTTTTGTTGTTGGTTTCGCAAGGTAACAGAATTTAATTAGAAATTTTATTTGAGTGTTCTATTGTTTGTTGTTTTAAGCATTTAATTTAGAGTTCTTGATATATTGTGAAATAGCATTGAATACGATTTTTAAAACAGATTGAGTAAGTTTTTGCATTTATTTATTTATTTATTTTTATGAAATAAGATTTTCTTTTCTTTTAAAGTTATATTGAAAAAAACTATATTACGTAGTCTTGTCTTGATAATATGATAATAATATTGCTTGACATTTTAATTATTCAGATATGTTTTGACTTATTTAGAACATTGTTTATGAATGTTGCCAACAATTCAGTACTAGTTTTATATCAGTTAAAATAATGTTTTGATTAAATGACACGTAATTTAAAGTATATTTTCTTTAAAAAAAATTATAAAGTTTAAATTTTAAAGATACTTTTATGAAGTTTTATGAAGTTTAATTATTTTAAAAGTATATTTTGCTAACGTTAAAGTTCACTGTTTTGTTTTATTAATGTCTTGTTTATATGAGTTGTAAAGCAAAGCTCACGTCCGGGGAACAATTTATTTACACGAATTTTTAGCATTAGTGGGTATATATCTTGTTGTTTGCTAAATTTACAAATGTCTGACCTCAACAAAGCACGAAAGGAAGACCTATTTCAGGTCGCTTTAGAAATGAATTTAGATGTACAACCCTCTATGACTGTTGTCACATTGCGTGATAAGATTAAATCCTCTCCCTCGTATGAAGTTGATTTCGTAAATTCGTTAGTCAGAAACCAAATTGCGACTCGCGAGGAAGAACAGCGTAAACGAGACTTAGAGGAAAAGCAAAAAGCAGCTGAATTAGATCAGCGTAAATTAGAAGTAGAAGAAAAACGTCGTTCGGAAGAACTGGAATTAAAAAAGTTTGAGATGAATTTTGAGCTTGAGAAGCTTAAGTTACAGGCTCAGAGCCAAAGTGTTTCCAGTGGAGCGGTAGGTGGTAATGCGGCAGGGATAATGTCTCATCCAGAGAGTAAAATAGATATCCAGAAGCTGTTGCCTACATTTAAGCCAGAGACAGATGATGTAACATTGTTTTTGGTGCTCCTGGAACGACAGTTAAAGCTTTCGAAGGTACCAGAACACCTCTGGGTTTCTTATTTACTAAGTGTTGTACCCTCTTCTATATCTACGCTTATTGCTCGTGAAAAAGAAGAAAACGCTTCAGATTTTTCACATGTTAAAGGTCTACTTCTAAAAAGGTTTAAAATTAGCGCTGAAAGGTTTAGGCAGCTGTTTTTCACACATTGCAAAGATAAAGAAATTACTTGGAGAGATTATTACTTCGAGTTACGTGCTTACTTTGAAAACTGGCTTAAAGAGTTAAATGTAACGTCTTTTGAAGCTCTTCAGGATCTGATCATATAGGATCAGATGAAAAGGCGCGTGCCTGTTGAATGCAAACAACATATGTTAGATGATTGGGAACATTTAAATTCACCAGTCGACCTTGCCGGAAAATTAGATGCGTATGATACTATCAGGTCTACGTTTTCTAAAAAAGATTCGGTTGTACCCCAGGAGAAAAAAGCGTATTTTCGCCGAGAAAATACATGGAAGCAGAGTAAGCCTCCAAAAGATAGATCTTTCCCCACGTTTGATAATCGTCACTTAGAATCCGAGATATTCTGCTATGGTTGTGGCAAAGTGGGATTTATAAAGAAGAAATGCCCAGATTGTTCCCCTATGTTTGAGAAGCAAACAGTGCAAGCTCAACGTCTTAAGCTGTATAGTTTAAATACATCAACAGTTCCAGCTCTAAATGTACCTATTACGATCTGCAATAAGAAGGTATTAGTCTGTGCAGATACAGGAGCGAATCGTTCTATTGCAGGAGAACGTATGTATAAATTATTTTTGAAATCTGGTGTTGCAATGAAACCTCATACTCATGAAGTAACATTAGCTGATGGAACTACGATGGCTAGAAAAACTCTTTCTGCCACTGTGCGTGTAAAGATTGAAGGCCGAGTTTTCAAAACAGAGTTTATTGTATTACCAAATGCCAAAGGTAGTAGAACACTTTTAGAAATGGACTTCCTGCACAAAGCTAACATAGTGTTAGACATAGCTAAGAAAAGATGGCATTTTAGTAATAAACCCCAGAAAAAGTTCTATTTTGTAGATGTACACGAAGAAGAAATAAGAATCTCTGCTGATGCGGTTGACATCAGTCCGTGTGCTTTACGTAAAGATGAAAACAAAAATTTAAATTCCACTGAAAGGAAGAAACTTAAAGATAACCCGAAAAAGTATGAAAAATGTTTTCAACCAGGGGGAGCGCAGACCCCATATCTTAAACATCTTGCAAATATTTCGAAAGATGTGAAAGAGCCTGTTGAAATGAAACAAGGCCAGCGGAAGAGATATTGCAATAAAAATCATAGACGATTATATTTCAAGCCTGGTGAAAAAGTATGGATTAACCTACACCCAGTTAGCAATGCAGGTAGAAATAAAACATCAAAATTAATGCCTAAGAGAGATGGCCCATGCATAATTTTGACTCAAAAGTCACTAGTGACATATGACATTGCTAGTCTAGAAAATCCTACTGAACGAATTGGATCTTACCACGTTTCTGCCTTGTTGCCTTTCCAAGAATCTGAAACTATTCCAGTTGCAACCTTGAGAAAAAGAGGAAGACCAAAAAAGCATCCTGTTTCCTCTCCGAGACGTAGATCGGAAACAGAGGGGGAGGATGTAACACGCGCTTTCCAAAGGAATAAAAAAAAATAGACTCACGCGTCACGTGACCTGAGTTTTGCTAAATTAAAAAAAAAAATGTAGTTGTAATATTTCTCGTTTAAAAGAAATCTGGCAACACTAGTTCTATTAAAAAATGTTCTATTCTTGGTAATGTTAAAAAGTTGGTTCATAGTGGCGTGCGCCAGAATTATGAAAAAGCTTTATTTGTATATAATGTGTGTACGTTACTGTTATATTTGTAAGTGTCGTCTTTTCAAGTAATAAAAAGTTTATAAAGAAGAATGCAACCCCGAGATATTTATTAAGATAAGGTATCACTTCTTTCTTCTCTTCTACATTTGTAAGGCGAATTCTTACAGTCCATTTTTTTTTGGTGGATGGATCCATTTTGAGGAAATCCATTATATCTTTCACTTTCAGAAATATTTTACAATCATTGTTGACAATAAAAACAAATTTTGAATCAAAACATTTTGTTTTGACAATGAACCTTTTAGGCAAGGACATCTAGAAAAAAAAAGATTTATTTTATTATTATTATTATGAAAATAATAATAAATGTAGTCTGAGAAAAAGGAATTTTTTTTTCTTCATTGTTTAAAAACCGAAATGGAATTTTAAGTCAAGGGAATACCCCAACTTTGAAGCTGACATAAGCCAGAAAATATAATTCCCCCTTTTCTTTTCATAAATCCATGCTTTTTAAGTTCGAAAAAACCCATGACTATAAAGAAAAGGATGTTTAGAATAACGAACAAGAAAATAATGACTGATTTCGATAACAACACAGCTACGAATAAAATGAAAGTGGTCCAGATTATTATTATAGAAAATCTATATAAATTTATAATTTTCAACGGAATTTTTTTTTTTTTTTTTTTTTTTTATTAAATAATTTCGCCAATTCAAAGGTTTGATGTTATAAAAGAGAGTCTGTAAAGTAACTTTTAAAAAGGCTTTGTATACAAAACGCCTTGAAAACAAAAATAAAAAAATGAAAAGCATAAATAAAATCTTTATTGATTGTGGTACTCGTTTTTTAAGATGTAACAGGGTTCGCACAGACTCCTTGGACTCCTTAGAAACTACTTAGAAATGAAAACGTTCCCAAGTAAATCGCTGATTTCATCTGAAGATCGCGGGAAAGCGCCGATTTCGTCTAAAGATCGCATATACCCCCCTTCCTTCCCCTCTCGCAGGGAATATCTTGCGGAATCCCTGCAGAATTGGGGTTGTGCAAGTGCATGCCACATAAATAACAACAAAAGTGATAAGTCCTAAAAATTTTTTGGACTCCTTGGATTTTTTCTCCCTATACCTGTATGAACCCTGATGTAACTAACGGATATTTTAATTAGAAGATCTTTCAAACAAAAAATTTTAACCTCTTCAGACCTGAGCATAAAATAACTCTAAAAAAATATATTTATTGTTTTTGTACAATTGAAATGACACCATAGGTGACAGAAAGAGTCATTTTTATGAACTCATTACTTTAGGGGACTGGTAATTTAGGTTTATAAATACGCATATAAAAGTACTAAACCCCTTTAAACACAAATTTACAGAATTACAAAATTAAGGTCTTTAAACAAGTAAATGATCAGCACATTCTCAAAATGTTTTAAAGCATTTAAGTTTGAAGACTTGCTTAAACAATAACCACCCATAAACAAAACAAAACAAAATTGCTTAAAAAACTTACATTGAATTAATGGATTATAGACGGGATTCAATCTGGAGGTCGGAGGAATCAGAAACTGTAAAGAAGAAAAAAAAATTAGGAAATGCTAAATTTTTTTTTATCCCTTTTGATTGATTACTTCAAGTAAAATTCTTTCAAATATTTTTATACTAAACGTACACAGTTTTTAGACAAAATACAACTCAATAATTCTACAAATTTTTTAACGATTTAGTAATAAATTGAAAAAATTAATTTTCTTTTTGTCTGATTAACATAATTTGCACACTGTGTGTAAATTTAAATTTCGTCTTTAATGCTCTGTTATTTTTATATCCTTATGAAAGATTATTTAAAAATAATATAAAAAACTCCGAATAAGGGATACCTCTATTTAAGTGACGGTAATTCAAGTGTCCCTTACTTGGAGGTTTCACTGTATTACAACATTATTTATTTCATTTATTGTGAGAGATGAATAAGCGCAAACATTTAAGACACAACAAAAGACAATCAAAAGCAGTTATTTGACAAAGTTACTTTAGTTTTAAAAATTTTAAAGAGAGGATATACAGGGTGAGCAAAAAGTCCGTAAAAACTTTAAAAATTCATAAAAACCGAAAAAATAACCAAAATGAAAAACGGTTTGCAGGGTTAGTACCTATAGGTCACGGGGATTTTTTTAAGACATGAAAAAAAAATATTTAAAAAAAAACAGCCAATAGGTGGTGCTGACGTACCCAAATCAAAGAAAAGATACCCATATAAAGAACAGAATGTTTCCAAATCGTTTATTTGACCTGTGTGTTCCACATGACCACCACCACAGGGGATGACACATTGTAGTCGAGTCACAAATCCAGCAACTGCAGAGTGTAGCAGGTCTGGATGTATACATGACACTTCGCGCCGGATTGCATCTTTCAGCTCCGACAGATTAGACGGACTAGATCGATACACTCGGGATTTCAAATACCCCCATAACCAGAAATCTGCCGGGGTCAAATCTAGAGACCGAGGAGGCCATGGGAACTTGCAACCCCTGCTGATGATATTGTCTTCCCCGAACGTCTGTATCAAGAATTCCTTGACAGATGTACCAATGTGACAAGGTGCTCCATCTTGCATGAATGTGATGGTAGAAAGCGCATCTTTTTCACGCAAACATGGCATGACCTTCTCACGCAGAAGCATTAAATAACGCCGAGCGTTTACCGTAATTGTTTTCCACCCATTTATTCGGCAAGGTGTTTCAAAGAAGGGGGGGTCCTATGATAAATGAACTTGTGAATCCACACCACACAATAACTTTTGGGGAATGCAATGGTTTCTGAGTGTATTCATGTGGATTAGATGTCGCCCAGATTCGACAGTTATGGGTATTAATGTCTCCATGAAGCGAAAAATGAGCTTCATCTGTCCAAAAGATGTTAAAGACCCATGTGGGATTCTGATAAATTTTAGAGAAAGCCCACCTCGCAAATGCTTCTCTCTTTGCAGTATCTGCTGGTAAATGTTCATGGCATGACTGTAATCTGTATGGGTAAAGATTGAGTATTCCATGAAGAATATTACGGACAGATGATTGGGGTAAGCCTAAGCGTCTGGCTGCTTCACGAGCACTGCTGGGCCCCGCAGCTGAATCGGACGCTAACACTTCCATTTCGGCTGCAACACGCGGCGAGCGGACCTTCATTAAAGATGGTCGACCGGATCTTACACGATCCTCCAATGTTTCTGTTTCCTCAAACCGCCGAATAAGCTTTATGAGGCCTGCCGCTGTTAAAGGTCCCTTTCCCGTCCTCAAATATTTTTGAAATCGGAATTTACGCAAAGCAATAGTCGCTGATTCCTTGTTCATGTAAAATAACTTCATCAACAAAGCTTTGTCCTTCGCAGTGAGCATCCTTGACCTTGCATCCAAGTTAACGGCTCACAACGGTGAACTAGTTGTGGATTAGGAGCGCAAGCTCTTATAACTGGTTCATTTGCATATTTCCGCGAAAATCGCAAGTACCAGCGCCATCTGTCGGCTGTTTTTCCAATTATTTTTTTTCTGTCTTAAAAAAATCCCCGTGACCTATGGATGCTAACCCTGCAAACCGTTTTTCATTTCGTTTATTTTTTCGGTTTTTATGAATTTTTAAAGTTTTTACGGACTTTTTGCTCTCCCGGTATTTTATTCTGCTGGATACCGGGACATATGGGTATTCCTGGAAATGAAAAAGCTGATGAAGCAGCAAAACATGCTCTTATTCCATTAAACTATAAAATTCCATTCTCAGATATCAAAGTACTCATAAAATACTTCATTCATAATAAGTGGCAAGATAGTTGGAATCTGGAATACAATAATAAACTGCACCATGTTAAACCTATCATCACTGCCTGGCCTCCGAACTATCCAAGGAAAACAGACGTCATTCTAACTCAACTGAGAATTGGACATTCCAGGATCATTCATAAACATCTTTTACTTCGAGAGGACGCACCAATGTGCTCACATTGTCATTTTGTTTAGTTAACCATTCATCACATTTTGACTGACTGTGCTGGTTTGCAACATTTATATAGAATTTATTTTAAAACTTCAACTATCTTGACAAACCTCATTGGGGAAACACCTCATGGGGGCACTCTTTATCTTTTTAAAACATGCCGGATTTTTTTTTTCAAATATAGTTTCTTTCTTTTGTTTACAAATTTCATTTATACATTCTTTGACATTTGGATGCGATTCCTACCATGACATTGTTTTTTAATGATTTTGAAGTTAAACTTTGCCTTTCATGACTTTGACTACATCTGGATGGGGTACCCCATCCAGATTACTTTTTTCATTGTTTATTTTCGCTCTATTATTTTTCTAGTTAACTTGTTTTTGGCGCAGCATGTCCCTTAAGGGATTTTGCGCCATAAAACCCTATATAACCAACCAATCAAATTAGACTTAGATGTTTTTTTCTGCCGATCCAGGACATCACCTATCACCTCATTGGTGTTGTTCATATGTTCCGAGAACTGGTTGTTCACTACCATGAGGCCTTTTTGAACCTCAAATGATTCTTGATTGGATCTCTGCATCTCCTTTAGTGCTGTCTGCAGGTCTTGACATTCAGCTTGGGCATTAAATAATTCATTCATTGTATATCCAGTTATAGATGCGCTAATGGCTGTTCCGGCTAATCTCCAAGGGTGTTTCCTTACGTACTTCAGACTTGACCTGCCCACACCGCGTAATTTCTGAAATATAGCTCCTGCCACTCCATTCCGACGAAACCTACTTCTTCTGGTATAACTGCAATGCCCGTGTTCATCGCAGTAATATATAAAATTACTGAGAATGTATTTATTAAAAATACAAAACATTGCTCACTGGTGCACAAAACAAGAACTTTAATATGAACTTGTACAATTAAAATAAAATAAAATATCAACATTTCGCGCTGTCTTCAGGAAATATGGTATTGAAATGAGTAAAAGTTTGCTTCCTGATCGAGAGATAATATTTCTAATAAAATAAAATCGAAATGAATTAAAAGTTTAAAAATGTTGCATCTTTCACGTTAGTAAAAATAAAAATATTGCAAAGAGATATAAAATTTAAGATTTTATGATGATATGCCATATTTTTGGTATGTTGTAGGATAAATTACCATTCCAAGATTTATTTTCTCGTGCAATGATTTCGATAGATACTCTTAGTTTACTTTCAACGGGTTATTGCACAGAACTATGATTTTAGCCTCTTTCAAAGTTCATACAGCAACCGTTGTTCGCCAAGCAGAAGTGAGAAAGAGCAGTATTCTGTTTATACTGTCTATTATCCCTGCGATTCTCCAATTACAAAAATTTTATTATTAGATTTAGAATACAATAATCTAGTCTAACAATCTAATATTATTAGATTTAGAATACATTACATTATAAAGAAATAGCTAAAATGTTACATGAAAAAATTGTATTGACACCACTTTTTATTTTACATCTTTAGAATGTCCATTTACAGCATTTCACTTTATATTTCATCCTTCCCCGTTGCCTCACACAGTAAAACTTCATCTCCTTCAAATAGCGGGGTTAGTGGCGGTATATAGTTTTCAAACGTGTGGGGGTTCGACAACTGACTGAATGCTTTGAGCCTCAAATATCTTCGTAGAATGTGAAGAAAACGTCTTTTTGCAATCTCGTCCCGGATAACAGTTGGAATACATACTTTGTCCGAGATGAATGGATTAAACCTGCACTTTCCATATAAAATATCATCCACATTCGAAATGCAGGGTGTAGCTTTCCCTCTTTGATTCGGAAACAAAGTTTAAGATTTGAGGCTTTTTTCCAATTTTTCCAATTGCATGTTTGAGGAAGGATTCATCATAAACACCGTGTCACCAATTATTCCCTGAAACTAGAAATGAAATTTTCATCACACATTTATAAAATTTTCTTCATGAGACTGAAAAGCGCATTGGAGAGATACCACTCAAAAAGGCGGAGCTTTCTTATTCTAGTCTCCGCCTTCCTCATTCACAGAACGACGCCCTGAAACCACAAAATAATGTGTTCACAAAGATAGCTTTCATTTAATTTTGTTTATGGCGTCATCAAGTATGTAAAGTTTTTTAGTCGAAAAGAGAATAGGTTTCCCTTTTCGACTGTTTTTTTTGCCTCATCTCACACGCTACAGTTCCTGTTAGCTTACTTGAGGAGAAAAAGATTAGTCTCTTAAATCTGTTTCCAATTCGTCTTCTTGTATCAATAATCTATACAATAGACACTATATGATAAAAAATTAAGAAAATGTGTATAAAATATTAAAAAAATCAGATTTCATTCATGTAATGGACATTCAAAAACTCATAACTGTTTTGGTAAATAAAAATGAGGAACTTTTTTTAGTTGAACTTTTAGCAGTGGATGGTTTTCACAATGATTTTTAAAAATACATACATACATACATACATAACACACGAATGATTTGCAAAAATCACATAAGTGCAGTATATATTATATAAATGCATATATAAATAGGTGTAAAAGTTAAATTTTTTTAAAAATTATCTTGTCGATGACCATAAGAGCGCGAATGCATACCATCGTCTAAAATGAATTTCTTATCATAAAAAGCAGACAAGCCGACTTTGTTTTGAATGATTGTTGAAATAGAATGTTTTTGCGAAACTATAGAAGCCTGTTTAATTCGGTTAAATGATTTATTAAATAAAGTGTTTTTGTACATTTCAACAGTTAAATTATTTAGAACGTACTTTTTAATGCCTTTTGCTTACTTTTTACATGCGTCGGCGCATTCGAAAGCATACATTTTCGACTTAAGTCGTATGAACTGTTTTATTTCGGAAACAGTTTCAAATTTGAGATATCCTAACTTTTCTTTATTTTCTTCATTGTGAAGGGGATGTTCTTTAGGAAAATTACTCAAGTCGAGAATATTTTGAAATCGATTTTGTTTCAAATCTTCTCGGATATTTTCGGTTTCTATGTTGAGATAAAGTGAATCCGTGTCACAGTAAACCAATTCACATCGATTTTTATGTTTCTTAAAATAATTATAGTGCAATTTGTACATATGTAACTTCGAGAGCTCCAAGACGCTAAATCCGACGTAAATTGGTTTATCCTGTCGGAGGTTAAGTTTTTTTAGTTTGAAAACGGAAAAGTTTTCGTTGATAATTTGAAATTCGTCGAGCGCGCAACTTGCTAAATATTTTTTACAATCCTCTACATCAAAAAGAACCTCTGATATTAACCTACTTTCGCACATTTTCTATCGATTTACCATACCAGGAAATATTTAATTTTTTTAAAAAAGATTTTGCAAATTCACTGTTAGCCAGAGCACGTTTCGTGTTATTGAAATGGATGTAATCCTTTAAGAACGATTGTTGCGAAAAACTTAAAATTCTATGAATTTTTCTTAGAACCAATCCCTGTTGGATGTAAAACTTCAAATTTAAGTAATGCGTAATGTAATTTTTTTTTCAAAAAAAAATTGGGTACTAGTTTTTTGCACGGTAGAGTAGACGATAAATTGAACGCGTCGCACATCTGTTGCATGTACGGAGGAAGCATGTCGTATGTAATATTCATGTGTTGTACAGATAAAGGAAAATTATTGTGTTCGTCGTGAAACGAAGGAGGATAATACAAATCTACTTCCAATATATAACCTACGTCGGAATGAGAAACGGTATTTAATATATTAAAATTCTTAATCTCTGATTCTGTCAACCACGCAAAATTCCCGATAGGTAGCGGTTGCGATAAACAAAATCTATACAAATTATTTACATCTAATGCTAATATAAAATTGCTGCGAACGTTTAGATTATATGTATCAGGAATAAACGGGTTATTAGCTTCCACGTATCGCGTACCCAAAAAGGAAATGCCCCCTCTCATTTGTGATTCGAACCACAAGTATGTATTGACACAATTTAAAAGCTTCAGTTCAACTTTACTATACTTCAACCCAGTGTCGCAGGTTAACAGAGCGCTGGTAATGTAATGAACTGGATCTAATGAATAGTACTTTAAAGAGGTTCGTCTAAAAACAAGAAAGACCTCTGCTCATAAAACCACGTCAACATTTTGGTACAGTTACAAATAGTCGCTAAACGTCTTACATTTAAATTTTTCCAAAACTGACAAAGCATGTTGATATTCAACATCCGAAATGTCGCATCCAGTTAAATCGTTAAAAAAGCGCTCTTTGGGGGTGATCCAATTTCGTTTAATTTATTTACCGAGTCGAAATATTTGTACGGAAAATTATTTTTTCTTTTCAATAAATCACTATGTTCATAATTTAAAAAAAAATTAAAGCGGGAAATCTTGCTCAGATTTTAAAAGATTTTGTATTAAATTATCTAAACTAGTGACCAAAAATAAATAGGAGTCTAAAAATTTCGTTTCATTAAGGCTAAACATGATAAAATTTTCCATGTTACTAGTGATAATCTCGACATAACGGGCATATTTTTGCGGAAGATTTTTTAGAATTAAGTGCGAGTCGTAATTTTGGATGTTATGTATGATAACCGGTATACAGGGTGACAAGAAATAACTTGGACACACATGATACATTATAACTTTAATGCTAATGAAAATATTAAGACCAAACTTCAACATAAATATGAATACATTATTTCGTGTAATATATTTACAAATTTTCAAAGTGGCTACCTTTGGCCTTAATACAGAGCTTTAAACGTGTCACAAAATTTTCGGCTATGGGTCGCAACTCACTTTCTGATATTTTATCCCATTCCTTGCATAAGGATTTCTTCAGGGATGCCAAAGTTTTATGAGGTTTAGCACAAACCCTTGTCTCCAAGATGGACCAAACAGAATAATCCATTGGGTTCAAATCTGGGGAATACGGTGGCCATTCTTGAGCTCCAATGAAGTCAGGAAAATGTGTCTTGCACCAATCTTGAGTGCCTTTAGCTCTGTGTGCAGGTGCGGAATCCTGTTGGAAGGTCCATCTTTTGTTTCCAAAGAGCTTTTGTGACCAAGGTAAAACAACATCTTCCAAAATGAGTTTGCGATATGTTTGTTGATTAATCTTTATCCCTTGATCAACAAAAACAAGTGGTGTTTTCCCACTAGCACATATCCCACCCCAAACCATTACAGATTTGGGTCGTTGACGCCGTTCAACAATGCAAGAAGGTCCAGGTGCTTCTGCTGACCAAACTCTATCATTATGGCTATTGTGTGCTTGTTCAATCGAAAACAGTTTCTCATCTGTGAAGACAAATGTTTGCCATCGATCCCCTGCGGCCCGCTTTAACAGTTCTTTACACCTTTGAAGTCTTATGCGTTTGTTCTCTGCTGTTAGCTTTTGAGCCTCTTTCATTTTGTAAGGGTGAAGACCAAGCTCTACTCTTGCCATCAAACGTGCGGTTTCTCTGTTGATCTTCATCTCTCTAGCAACCTTTCTCATTGAAATCCTAGGATTTCGGTGAACTCGCTTTTTGATAACTGCACGGTTTCTTGATGTGTTAACCGTGTGCTTTCTTCCTCTTCCTGGCCTGTCACAATCATGTCCGAGTTCTTTAAACCTTTTGATTGTGTATGAAACCGTCTGCTTAGGCACTTTCAATCGTTGAACAATTTCACATTGTTTCATCCCTTGCTTATGTAATTCAAGTATGGCAGATCGTTTGTTAACCATAATGGTTATCACAACTAACTTCCTTACACCTGTTTATTAGCTTTCTAGAATCAATTCCCTATGACAATAACTTTATAATTTTAGTGGTAGTTACAGATTTTTGGTTTCAAACTTCGTCCAAGTTATTTCTTGTCACCCTGTAAAATAAGTCGCACGGTAATTTGAGTTGCACGCCTGATGAGCGAGTCCTCGAATACTGCCGTCGCCCCAGTGATTATGATCTCGAACGATAATTTGATTTGCCAAAAATCTTTGTCCGCAAATGTTACAAGCGTTTACGTTATAACTCGAAGATTTTTTCTTTTCGTCTAGGGGGATAATTTGTTTTATCCGTTCAATTAACTTTTTGCATAAGCGTTTTAAAGTCTGTAAAAATTGTGATACCGCATCTGTACCACAATAGTACTCGTGGGAAATCGCACGATCATTTACATCGGTTGCTAAAAGAGCGTAACTAATTGGCGCGTGGTTTTCTAATTTTACTGTATAACTTTTGGAATCAGAGGCTACCGCATTTGATATTTTTTCTGTAATACATTCAAAATCAGCAAAGATACAAAACGGGTGGTAAAGCATCTTTGCCAAATTTTTAAATTTAGCGACTCCATTTTGTGGCACATTTTGTTTTTTGCGGTTTGTTTAAAACTCATAGTGTTTGGTGTTTTTCGAGCGTGACTTTTCTTTTAATTTCGATAAAGATGTAAAATAATTTTCTAATAGGAAAAGTTTAAAAATTTCTTGCAAAAAAAGTATTTGTACATTTCTCCATTCTGATATGCACTGTGTTTTACAGTGTTTATGGTTCAAAGGATTACTTTTACAGAAGCTGTTAATAATTTTTAAGTTCATATTATATTTGTCTGACATTTAATCTAATTTGCTCTTGAAGTAATTGAGTATAGAACCTAATACTAGAGAAGCACCTCTAGATATATGAAATCCTATGATTGAGCTTAATAAAAATTTAAATTCGCAACAAGAATTTGTAAAAGCTATTAAATTAAAAGCATCGAAGTTCAATGAAAACCAGGACTTCTTAGCAAACTAACAATGAGGGAAAAAGGGAGTGTTGTTAAAAAAGCTTTAAAAAATCCTATGCGTTCGGTTCAAAAATGTGCTGGAGACCTTGCAACATCTTTTCGCATCAGAGTAATACCTCAAACAATAAAAAATATTCTTCTCAATGCAGATTTAAAAGGAAGAACCTCAAGGAAAAATCCATTCATCAGCGAAACAAATAGGCGAAAACGCATAGTATTCGCATTCGCATACAGAAGGAAATCATTGGATTTTTGGAAAACAGTATTTTTTTCTGATGAGGGAAAATTCGGAATTTTCTTACCACCAAGCATTCGAAAAAATTGGCGTAAAAATAAAACTGTTCTAGATTCAAAACGTATACTTCAAACTATCAAGCATGTTGGGGGGAATATTATACTTTTGGGGTGTATAGCTTCTAATGGAGCAGGACATTTAAAATTTATTGACAATGGAAGGACAGGTTTAACATACATTGATGTGTCGCGCTATAATTTATTAAACTGTGCCAAGAAATTATGCATAGAGGAAGCTTTTCACTTTCTGCAGGATAACGACCAAAGCATACTGCTGTGATCACCAGCACATGCTTACGACAATACTCGAAGACGACTGGTAACTCCTCTAAAATCTCTAGACTTGAATCCAATAGAACATTTGCAGATGCTATTGGATGCAAAAATCCGAAAAAAAATATGTATTAGTAAAAAACAGTTTTAAAGAAGCTCTTATTGTGTCATGGAATAACATTAATCAGACCGCTACAAAAAAGTTGGTGGAATCTATGTCACACCATCTAGAAGTAGTCATAAACGCTAAATGAATTCGCACAAAATATTAATTTGTATCATTTTACTAAATTTTCATTAATTATATTACATTAATATAGTGTACAAATACTTTTTTTGCATTATATTTTTGTATATTTGTTTATTATAATGTAAAAAATCGATTCGTTTAATTTTGTTTTTGCTTCTATAATATTATAATGCATTAAATTAATGTATTACAGTATTTTTAGCTTAAATCTTTTGTTTAATTTCATTATAATTTAAAAAAATGAAGTGTACAAATACTTTTTTTGCCAACTGTACATTTTTTACAGTAAAATAAGTCCTTTGTATACTGTCATTTTCTTTTTAAAACTATCATTTTAATTTTTTACAAGTAGGAAGATACTCTCTATTTATAAATTGTCTTTGAAATATTTTTAAAATTTTATATCTAAAATGTAAATAAATTTATAATTTTTTAAAAAATTGTTTTATTTTGAAATTTTTTTATATTTTTATGTATTTAAATCTATATCTAACATTGAACATTCAATTCCAAAAACATTAATATGGCTTTAATCTCAAGTACAGACGTTACCGATAAAGATTTTTTTAACGCTTTGGATTTGTATTTGGTGACTGTAACAAAAGAAGCGCATCTTTTTGCTTCTAAAACTACTATTTTACAACGATTGTTATACGAGTGTTCCAATGTTTTAAATATAGATTTAAATTGCCATTAGAGTAAAAATGTTATACAAATCTTCCCAGATAACATGTTAAAAATAGACACTATATGACAGGAAATGAAAATAACACATTATGAAGAAAATGTGTATAAAATATTCAAAAACTTTGATTTCATTCATGTACTGGACATTCAAAAACTCGTAACTGTTTTGGTAAATAAAAATGAGGAACTTTTTTTAGTTGAACTTTTAGCAGTGGATGGTTTTCACAGTAATTTTAAAAAATACATTGAAAATTGGAAATGAAGGATCTACTCATTTCATTTTATAAGAATTATTTATAAAAATTTTAAAGATTGCACAGTGAAATGTATCTATTACATTTTACTCCATATTTTAATGTTTTTTGCTAAAGATGATGAAATTAGGCAGTTGGTACAGAATACCATTAATGAAGTGAAAAATGATTTTGATGAAAATGAGAACACTTTTTTAAATTTGAACTTGAAAAAGATGGTAGATTCGTATCTCGATACTGTTGAAAATATAGAAAGTGTTGCGCTGCTAAAAATTGCACACTTAAAAATTAAAAATAAAAAAGTGAAAAAAAAATTAAAACGCAAGAAAACCAATAAAAATTACAATCAAGTCATTTATTATATATAAAGATTATATTAAAAACAATGTATGATAATAAACAAATTATACCAAAGTAAACAAAATTATTGATACAATAAGTGAATACAAAAAAATTGATATAATATATAAATAAAAAAATATTAATTAAATTTTTAAAAAATTTCTTGAAACAATTTAAATTTTTTTTTCTGCAACAGTTCCACTTTATTGTAAAATCTCAGAAATATCTAAAGTTTTATTATTTGAACATTTTATACTGGATTCAGAGTCTGGTACATCATCATCTGTATTATCTTGTTCCTTTTCAAAGTCCATTTGATTTTGAAGACCATTTTCAACAGGTTTGTCAGATAAATCTTGACTCACTGGCGTTTCTACAGTAACTTCAATTAAAAACCCAACACTCAAAATTTCTTTATCAGAGAGAGAGTTGGACACTATTCTTGTGTCATGATTTATACTTTCTTGATCAGTTTTTCTATGTGTTTCATTAATGGCCAAAAGTTTATCAAGATAAATGGAAAATCTCTTGCTATTTGGATTTGAGTATCTAATGTCACTTTGGTAGGTTGTTGTGAAGTTGATCCAGAATTCTTGGTATTTTCCTGACTTTGCTTCAGAATCGCAAGTCTTACGAGTTGCTCACGTAACTCAAAATTTACTTTATCAAAGCAGGTAAGTTTAGGTGGTTTTTTAATGATATATGCAGCACCTGCTATGTTTACAATTAACGACTTTCCGCTTATATTAGCGAATTTCACACCAAACTCTCTCAAATGAAATTTTGGATATGGAAATTTTCTTCTCAAAGTATCGCTACATTTTTGGTAGCCAGCTTTTTCACACAATTCTTTTGCTCGAATATAAAATGTTTTGTTTACTATTAGAACATAAATAGCAAAATTATTTAACGTAGAAACACGAAATAATTCAGCTGGCATTTTCAGAACAATAGCAAAACTGATTGCAATATCGAATGACGACCAGCGTGAATGAGATAAAGTATGAAAACGCAGCACTATTTATACCCTGGTCAAGAGCTATTACGTCATACTTTTTTGTAATAAATACGGAAAATAATTTGAAATCTGAAACCTTATTGCGTCATAAAAATTTCTAAAGCATGCCAAGGTAAACACTAATTACGAAATTGCACTCCTGTTTTGAAATCATGAATATTTTATTCTAACACAATAACAAACCACAAAATATGTCAAGGTCAATAGGATTATGAATTAATGAATCTTACTTCCTCAAAAAAAAAAAAAAAAAAAAAAAAAAAAAAGATTACGAATACGTGATCAGATTTTAATAAAGGATAATGCAATAATGGTAAAATTTTATTGACTTTACAACTTTGTTAAAATTGAAAATTAAATAGATAAAAAAGTATGGCAAATTAATAAAATATTTTTCTATTCAATTTGTACATATTTTACAAAGAGTACTTATTTCATCCCCACGTCTTTTTTGAACTGAAAAATTTTGTATTTTAGGATTTGAACAACAATGTTTTTTGTTGTTTTTTTACTTTGCCATTTTAAACATTCTTCCTTGGAAAACATTTTTAAAACTTTATAGACTTTATTAGCACACTTTACTTTTTTTAATTAGTGCACTTTGAAGTCTATTAATTTTCAAAATTAACAAACTTGAAGAGTTTTAATTTAGCATGGAAAAATAAAACTAGTCTAGATTTTAAAAAGTTTCCTCATCAGAAGAAAAATTTTTTTTTTAAACTAAAATGAAAAAAAAGTAAATAAAATTTATAAATAAAGCATTTTATGGCTATTATTGCAGTTATTATTTTAATACTATATTATTACATTTTTGTAATTTTTGAACCAAATATTAAAAAACCGCAAAATTTGCAAAAGGATGTTGTTTATTTGAATAATGAATTATCTAGTGGTATCCAATTAAAATAAAATCAATTTTATGATTATGATTACGGTACTGTGAAAGGACTTTATCAACATTCCATCCAGTATGATGATGTGAAAAATGAGTTGACTTTTACTGCTCATGATAATGATTTTAACAGCAAAATTTGGAAATTACCTTTATTAACAAATTACTACTGGAGGGATGGAAAACTTGTTGAAAAAGATAGTTGTTTCAATATTTAAAAATTGAAACGTGAAAGCAGAAGGGAAAATGCTATTTGATTTTATTCAAAAATAATAATTTGATTACAGATCACCAAATTTGCGGTAATGTATCAAACAACAAAGTATTTCATAGTGATCGGTTACTTTATTTTAAATGCAAAAACAATAAAATTGAAAGTTGCATTCTTGCCCTCCGGGAACGCTTTTAAATGATCATATTCAGTGCGAGCAAATTCATACCTGTACAAGACAGCCCAATAATTATAAATATCCCGACGAAAATTAAAAATTCAAGTATTTTCATTGTATCAATGAAAAAGCACACCATAAATCGTGTCATAAAACCCTATATAACCAATCAACCAACTATAAAGTGGGTATGAGTCAATTTTTGGAAGAGCACATGAGAATCACACCTGATCAACTTGCAGAGAGTTCAATAATTGAAAACATTGATTTTTAGTCTTTAATCTGTGAAAATCTAACGGGACCTTTATTTGTTTTTTACAAGCACGTTTACGGGATGTTTCTTTGGACGGATTTTTTTGTTTTATGAGGGAAGTGTCTAGGTTTAGTTTCTTGAAACCAGGGTGAGTCTGGAAGGGCATAATCTAGTAAATTATCATCTAAATCTGATTCGTCTGCAACGTCTAAAATAAGCACATCATCAGGTGAATCAGGTTGCTTCCTCTCAAATGTTTTTTTTTTTTTTTAACTGTAGTTTTAGAAGGATTTTTTTGGACAGATCAGGTTTCACAAGAGTTCCTGTTTATGATTCTAAAAGGGTTGACAGAAGGATATTTTGGACAGATGAGGTTTCTTAGAGGTCCTGTTTCAGATTCTAAAAGGGTTGATTTTTCAGTCGAGGCTTGCACAAGAGTTCCTTTTTCGGAATATTTTGGCCATCGTGGAATTCTTTTAACTTTGAACTTTCGTTCAAAATAGTTGGGCATGGAAGGGTTCCAAGGTGATTTCTTAGGCGTTGACATGAAATACACGGAAGTGGATGACTGTTTTCGAGTGACCGGGGAGGCCACAGGCTTTGGAGATTTTTTCAACTAGCTTACATGGAGTCACAGTCGTCAGGAAGGCCACGGTCTTGAAAATTTTTTCAGCTGGTTTATTTGAAGTCACAATCGCAAAGGTAGCCACGGGCTTAGAAAATTTCTCTGTTTCGGAATATTTTGGCCATCGTGGAAATTTTTTATATTTGAAATTTCTTTCAAAAATAGTTTGGTATGGGAGGTCCCAAGATGATTGCTTAGGCAGTGGCTTGAAAAACATGAAAGAGGGTGACTGTTTTGGAGGAGAGGCCACGGGCTTTGGAGAAAAGTTCTCAACTGGCTTATTGGGTGGTTCTTTATATCGGTCGACAGGTGTGGATTTCAATCTGACTTCACAAAACAAACTGGTCAGAGTCGGAGGTTGTCTAGAAGCCGATGGAGTCTTGGATTTTTCAAACAATTTTTTAACGTCCACTGGAGAGTTTCGAAACACAATGGGTGGGCACACTTTGGGTATTTTATGGCTTCGAGGTTGGAGTCCAAATCGTTTCAATGGTTTATAGTACACTGGCCGAGGCGAAGGGACTCGGAGTTAAACTCGGTTCCTGTGGTTTTTTTTCGGGCTGATTGGCTAAGGAAGCGAGTGTTTTGATGGTGGTAGAATACCGAGGTTTTTCAAAGCCTCTTGGCACACTTGAAGGTAGTCTGGCTGCACATTTTGGGAGGCATCGAAAAATGCACTGGAACTGGGGTCAGGTTCCACAGGCTGAGAGGTATCGGAAAGTCCTCTGGTAGAGGAAAAATGAGAGTTCACCTGTATGAGGCGGAGTTGCGGAGCAAGACTGAAGAAGAGGACGAATCACCTCCGCCTCTCACAGAGTGTGGAGGAGGAGGACCACCACTGTGTCAATGAGAAACTTATCTGATGGCGGTGCCTAATACTGGCGTTGGATGGGGGAGGGGTTAAAATTGAGGGGGTTAAAATTTTGAGATGTTTGAAGAGGGAAATGGAAAATGGGATGGGATATCGTACCGTAGTAGAATGGGGGAGGGCTTAAAATTGAGGGGGCTTCAAAATTTTTAGGGAGTTTAAATTAAAATAGAGATTGGAATCGACTAAGAGTAGGAAAGATATTTGAATACGAAATGGAAAATGCGGTGGCGCCCTTTATCGGTGGGAATGCTTCTCCCACCCCCCCTTCCCAAAATTTTTTAAGTTTTTTACCCTTCTGGATTCTCGAAGACTGGATTCAAGGAATCTAAAATGATAAAAAAATAACAATTAAAAAATTTAAAAAGGTTTGTTGTCATTCTCTCAGAACTTTGAATTATGTCAAAATGAATTACGTCTGAATGACGAAAGTGAAATTGGCAAAATTCACAATCCTTATTGCCCAGGCTGAACCGCGTGGAGATTAACCACTCTCACATTTTTTTTCTGAATTTTAATTTCACATTTTTTTTCTGTTTAGTTAAAAATTCTTTGTATGTACACAAATTTAATTTCTTCTAAATTTTCATTTAACATTTTTTCTTCCAAGTAAAATATTTTTATTTACACAGATTTCATTATGGCATTGGAAAAAACTTTAAACAATGTCCAAGCATTTATTTTTACTCATTAGATGAATGTATCTGAATTTCACAGTGCCCCTATGCCAGACTTGATATCCCGTCCAACAATAAAAATATTTCATCGTCAAACAGGCATAAGCGTTTCTTATCTTGTTTAACTGTGAATAGGTGATGATTGCTCTGCATTATTCTAGTCTGCTTTTCTTATGTGCTTCTGTTTTGCAATAAACAGGAAACATAATCATTATGCGTAATTTTTTTTTCTTACAATTTTTGTCTTTATACCTTTTGCTCTTTTCTTTTCCTCATCGATTGTTTTTAGCGAGTACATTTTTGTTTTTAGGCCGACAAATTGAACTCGAAATTTTCCACATAGTTCATCTTTAAATTTCCCAAGCACTTTACGATTTATTTTAGAATAGAGATAGTGGTCTTTTGGATATTCAGAGAAATCAAATTTATCAGAATTCTGTTTCATGTCTTGATAAATATCTTTTGTTCTTATGAGATACGTTAAGCTGTCTGTATCTGTAAATAGTAAAGTCGCTAAGTCTTTGTATGTATCTTTTATATAGTTGTAATGAAAGTCCTACATTAAAACTTTCGAAAGTTGTAATATGCAAAATCCTACGTATGTAGGTCGATTCATGAAAACATTTGGCTTTATTCTTTCCACGGCCACCAACTCATTTCCAAACTGTTTAAAATTTTTGTAGTTGGGAGATGCTATTAGTTTTTTGTGCACGGATTTCATTATTACATAATTCTATGCATCGTCGTTTGCGCAAATTTTCAATCGTTTTTCTATGTATGGAGTTGTTAAGCAACTTGAAAAAGTCTTTCTCAAACGATGAGGACGCATGTTTTCTCTTCTCCGTGTTGAAGTCGATATAACTTTTTAACCAGGGGGCTTGATTGAATTTTAGGACTTTATGAATTTTAGTTAAAATTAATCCCAACTGTAAATAAAGTTTTAAATTTCTATAATGCACTATATATATATATATATATATATATATATATATATATTTATCTTTGAGACTTGTAATTAATTTAAGGGTTCCTTTAAACTTTTTATCTTTAAACAATCATCGGGCATAAGGGGAAAGCATATCTTATGTAACTGTCATTGTTTGTGGTGCTAATGGGAAATCATTGTGAAGTTTATGCAAATTAGAGAGATTTTTTAAGTCTACTTGGAAGATATAGCCCACATGCTCCACATCATCTAAAGCTGAAATGGTTTGTTCATTAAACTGACATTTGAATTTTTGAATTAAGAGATCTATCACCGGTTTCACCTTTTCATATTTTTCAGATCCAGTATCTGAAAAATGTAAATATCGTAAAATCACTAGAAAGCGATTACTGGCCATCACATTGTTGAAGAATTGAGTTGCAAACATCGGATTTGTTGAAAAATATAATTTGATCGTAGGTTTCTTTATTATGCTCATAAGCAGTACTAAAGTAAAAATTATTCTAAGTTCATTGTAACGTCCACAAAACTCTTGCTTTATGCACTTGAAGTAGATGGTTTTTGTGCTTCTTTTTCAAATTTTAACGCAGCAAATTTATTAGTTTGTTGAACTATCAGATCGATAATGTCTTGACTGAAAAACAGATTAAAATAATCCGCTTCCTTTTCTAAGATATTAGAATTATTTATTTTTACACCGCAATCAGAAGATAAATTCAAATTGGGAAGATTACTTATATTACTACTCCAATCTGAAACACTGGGCGCATTGATGGGATCATTTGCATCATATACTTCCGTCATATCCAAAACGCTCGAATCTGTAAAGCATAAACTATTTATACTGTCATCCGAACTTAATTCACTATCAGGTTCATTCATAATTTTAGAAATTTCGCTCTCAGTTAAAAATCTCGGTCTTTTCGTCATGACTATTTCTGAGCATCTGGTAAAAACTTTATGTTAAAATGCCTCCAATCTAGAAAAAAAAGAAAGAAAAGAAAAAAAGAAAGAATTTACCCACGAATACAAAATGACGCATTTTATCTGTAATACCCCCCATAAATAAAACAAAATCGCAATACCGAAAACGAATCCCAGACATTTAAATCACTTACTCTTACGAGCTCAGCGCATATGGCTGTGTTTATATAACACATTATAACACACATCTTCATTAGCCCAATTATCTGTATAACTTGGCATCCTCTTGATGCCCATCATCATATTGATGCCCAAAAAATGTAGAGCTCAGGTATTGTGAGCGGAGAAAATTGCTTTGAGCTTTGGGTAGCATACAAGTTAGTTTCTAACACAATATGTTCCATTAATTTTATGCAAAAAATTTCTTGGAAAATCTCAATTGGAGATTTTTCTGGTAACTCCCAGAATTTTTCACATGGCCCACTAACTGAACTAAAGTCCGGCAACGTCTTTAGCAGCTTTTGTTTCGAAATCCAGGTAGTTATCTGGGGCTGCGTAGAGGTGCCTGGTTGGGGTAAGTCATCCTCATCATCACCCGATATATCATCATCAGCCGCCGACACATCATCACTCTCAGATTGCAGTATTGGTTCTGGAGCGTATACTTCAATATCACTATCTGTCAATACTCTTTTTTCTGCGACGGATGAGACTTTAGACCTGGAAGTGAGATCCTTCCAAATCTTTTGGATCCAGTTCGAGGATCAGAATTTCGTTTCGCTTTTCCCGCAACCAACGAAATTGCTCATCCGTCAATCGATCTTTATACTGGATCCAGAGAAAGGTGAGGTCCGGGGCCTTGAGTGTGGCCCCGCACACCCGACACTCGAGATGCCCGGTATCTCGGACCTGCTGCAGGAGACACGGCGGGTGGACCGCATGCTGGCACCGCGTCAAGCGCGAACCGTTGAGGACCGGCAGAGAGCAACACATGCAGGTGTTCATCGTGCTCGAGACAGAGAGCTACTGAAGCCTGCGTCTTGGGAACAGCGCGCGCCTGGGAATGGGGTGGAAAGAGAGTGAGGTCTTCTTTGGGAAAATCTGAAGAACCGTTCTCTGGACCCATGGGGGTGATGGTTTCACTTGGAAATGTCACTCTTTTTCAGTTCGACCACTCCAACACTTGAAAAAATTCTGAGTCTATCGAAATGCGGCTGGGCTCCATACAAGAAAACAGTTTTAACTTGGTCACTACAAACGGTACGGTGTATTTTCGAAGCATCGACTCGAAAGATTTTTGGGACGTCCGCTGGTTCAAACCTTGAGCTGCGAAAAAATTTGTAACTACCGATGTGGTAGCAGTAGTGATGGTGATGGTGTAAGTGGCGTGGTTTTAAAAGAAATTGGATAAACCAATTTCTTTTAAAACCTTTGGCGCAATTTTTTGCCTTTCCCTTGAACAATCTGATGGAAGAGTTCCATCAGCAATATATGGGAAAGATTTTTTTCGTGGGGGTGAAAAAGTTTATTCCAACTGGCTTCTCAATCTTTCGCTTCTTCTTGCAACGACTTCGACTTCTAACGAGTTATAAAACTTATAATTGACGTGATAAGTCATTTTGGATTCTATGTGGTTTTCGTTCTCTTCCAGTCGAAACTCTTGCACTCCCACTAAAGGCACGGATTCTTGTTCCTTCCAATTCAGACTGCTGAGATTTGGCGAAACTCGATAAGTGATCGGAGACAGTCTTTAAATCGCGTTTCGCAGTGACAGTAATAAGGCGAAGGGGTCATGCATTTGACGTAGAGGGTTTTGTTGAGTTTCCAGTTCACTTTGAAATGGGTGTCCAAGCGCCATCGGCAGTAGATGTGTTGCCAGCGACCAGGCCGGATCTTGACTTCGCTCCAGTCGTAAAACCGTAAGTTGTGGTAGCCGTTTCGAGAAGCGGCCGAATCGATCAGTACGAGTCCGTAGCCTTCCAGACGATACATGAACATTTTGGGCGGCGGTTGCTGCTGCTGAAGGGGGATCTGGATGCCTCCTTCTCGTCCTCTAGATACTGGAATTGTGTCAAGAAACTTTCGATGTTTTGGAAAACGCGATCGATGGATCCGCGAAAGAAACGTTGGTGCAGGACGGCGGGTTTGTAATGGCCTTCGAATCCTTCGAGGAAAAAATGATAGAGTGCGAGATTCAGTGTGACCCAGAAACATTCGCATCTATAAAATTAAGTAATTCTTCAAGGTCTTTTTCACTTAAATTTGCCATTTTTAAAAAAAAATCTAGTAGACCACCAAAGAGCGATCAGCGTAAAGCAAGATCATCGAAAAGGCATGGAAAATATCAGAATGGCGTCGATTACCGCCTTTTTATACGAATCACTGAGGTCATTTGAAAGATAAAAACAGGAAGTTTAAGCTAAAAATAATCGTATATCAAAGTTATTGAGAAAGTATATTACGTAACAAGGTTCATTATAGAATAAAAGGAATCGTGTCACAGGATGTTTTGCGCAATCCGTTTTTAAAAATCACAGTCAGGAAGTTATGTAACTCAATTCGCGGAACAGCGGAGAAGGTCTGGAATAAAATTAACCACAGAGTCAATCTTTTAATGAAATTTGTATATGTTTTTTTCTGAACATTTTTTTAATAATAAAAGTAACAATAATTTAAGCAAAGCAATGCGTCTAACAAAAGACCCTGTAATTTAATAATAAATATTTTTTGCATCACAGATTGTACAGAATGTATATTTTTGTGCATATTTCAAAGACCAATTCTATTATTTTAAAATGAGCCATTAAAATGCATTTGATCACTCGTAATGTAACGGAATACTTTTGATTGTCCCTGACATCCGATTTTCATAAAATTTGAAATGACTCGACAAGATTATGTAGTAATTATAAGTTTTAAATATCAAACGATTAAAATGCATTTGATCCCCCGTAATGTAACGGAATACTTTTGATTGTCCCTGACATCCGATTTTCATAAAATTTGAAATGACTCGACAAGATTATGTAATAATCATAAGTTTTAAAATTTCAAACGATTCGGTTGGGTTTCTTTTTCTTTAGAAAAAAAAATAACCAATATTGGTTCCCTATCTGACGCGAAAAAACGGGCCGAACAGAAATATGTATGGATAAAAGACTATTGTCTTTTTCCTTAAACATGTTTCTGTTCGACCCGTTTTTTCTTTTTTTTTTCATCAACAAGTCCCTTTTTTTTAAAAGTTTATCTCTAATCCAATCGGCGAAAACAATACATTCGATTCTTGAACAATGTGACATTTTATCATTAAGCTGTCTTCGATGGATTCCACAGCCGTTTACTAGAATGTGTTACCGTGGGTGGGATATTGCATCAAATTTTGGGCATCCAAAATCTTCCAAGTTTCCATATGGAATACCTAGGTCTTGCAGTACGTCCCTTTCAACGTGGCCACCTTTATATGCTACTATATATTTTTCATCAGTTTTTTGACACTCATACTCGGCCTTTACAATTGTTTCAAAAAATTCAAAGTCAAAAAGATGTCTTTCGTTATCCAGGGGTTCAAGAGTAAGCCCGTGCAGGTTGTTTGTGTAATAGTTTATTGTTTTCAAGTCTTTCCTGGTCGCTTGATTAGCCAAGTGGTTCAATCTGAAGGTGTACGTGCCGCTATCGCCTTTCGTCATTGAGGCAAATCCCATGTCTCGGCAGTAAAATTTTCCCCCGATGCGGAATCCGTCGAAATCAAGGACGATGCAAATTTTTGAAAGGCTCATGGTTCAAGACAAAGTTCTCAGATAAAGAAAATTTCAACTAGTCGATAAAAAGTGGTAGCAAGGCTTTCTGACAAGAGCAGAATGATGCTTTGGTCACAACGCGACCTCCTTTTTATATAAAAGACCTGTCAAAACAACCGGACTGAAATAAAATTATCAGAAAGGATGTAGCTATTTTTTATCGCGGTCAACAGGAAGCCAAACTGTAAAAAAATATCAGAACCAACTCTGAAAGAAACTTCTAGAACATTTTTATTTTCGGAGGAAATTCTCGGAAAGGAAATGATGCAATTCCTTTTTTATCTGTTTCTACAGATGCGCACAAGAAAATAGTTATATAATTATTTTCTAGAACATTTTATTTTCGGAGGTCATGAGATTAAATTCTCGGAAAGGAAATGATGCAATTCCTTTTTTATCTGTTTCAACAGATTGCGCATCACGAGAAAATAGTTATATAATTATTTTCTAGAACATTCAGTTTATTTTTAGAATTTTTGGAAAATATATTACGGTCATTACAAGTTCCTTGTAAAATCTTTACTTGATATCATGTTTTTTATACCTCGAATATTTCAATGTTTAACAAGTTTTCAATTCTAACTTGCGTTTTTCTACAAGTAAATTTTAAAATGCATTAATATTTATAGGAAAAGATTTCCCTTACATTATGGTCAATGGGGCTGTGTTTAAACACAGCAATAGCTTTTACTGAATTTCTCCCTTACATTATGGTTAATGGCGAAAAAACTGTTTTTAAATACATAAATAGCTCACAAGCTTTCCCTTACATTATTGTTAATGGGGTCTCTTTTTAAAAACATCAGTAGCTCAAAAGATTTCCCTTACATTATGATTAAAAAGCCCAACAATGATTATGTGTAATTTGTTTTTCGAAAAAATGCAAATTTTGCTTTTTAAATTTTACAATATTGGATTTAACCCAAAAAAATGGGCCCTAACAATTAATTTGAGTAATTTATTTTTTGAAAAAAATGCAAGTTTTGCATTTTAAATTTTACAATATTGGATCTAACCCAAAAAAATGGGCTATAAAAGTCTTTCCATGCCTCCCAACAATGATTATATGTAATTTATTTTTGGAAAAAATGCAAGTTTTGCTTTTTAAATTGTCCAATATTGGTTATCTATCTAACCCAAAAAATGGGCCGAACGAGGCATGTATGGATAAAGACTATAAAAGTCTTTCCATAACACATGCCTCGTTCGACACTTTTTTTTACCATTTAAAAATGGTTGTTTTTTAACATAAACTGTATTCATAAACATCTTGTCCAAAATGTATCAGAACTTTTCTGGGGGGTTCTGACATTCTCATGTGCTCCAAATTTTCTTCATACAAGTGAATTTCTCGTCGTTTTAATATATATTCATTGGCCAAGGTCCTCGTAGAGATCAAAAGTTCTGCGTTTGAATTTATTTAGAAATTCACTAAAAGTGTGTGAATTCGAGTAATTATCAACCATTATTTTATTTCTAATCGCTTTCTTATATTCCGTCGTGATTCTTATATTTTCCAGCGGTAGGATCCTGCCCACCTCTGCGTTTTGAAAAGTGTATACCAAATATTCAGCCGCTCGCCTCTTGCATGCTCTCAAAATTTTCAGAGCCTCTTCAATTGAAAAAATCCGAATTTTCAGAGACCCACGAGGCAAGTCCATTCTCTTATAAACCACATCTTTCACTGTTAGATGGGCGTGTGCAGAAGCATACTGGTGCAAGTTTTTGTATTCAAATATTCGGGCAATGTCCGTTGCCCTGACAAAAGGTAGGCCATCGGATGACAAAACTACGAGAATGGGAAAAGAAAGAAGATCGTTGACTAAATAAAAAAACATTCTGACTGGAGATGAGGAACGACAGCAGGAGCTCAAGCAAATGATAGCTTGGCCAGGCAGACCCGTATTTATACTCGCATTCGACCTCGAAAGATCTTTCTAGAACTTCCTGCTTCACCAGAATTCCGTTAAATAGGTGTAGAAAAAAAAACAAAGTAAAATAATCATGTCATCTTGTTTCAAGGAAAACTGGTTACATAAGAGTCTTTAATTAACGACCTGTTTTTTATTTCTTTGACGTAGATAAATTTACCAGCATCCTGTTTTCCGAGAAGCCGGCGTTGTCTTAGTTTATTTTTAAACCGCCACGTGCAACCCGATTGTTCCGCAAGGTCACGTCTAAATTTCAACACAATGTTCAAGGACTTTCTTTCCAATCCATATAAATATTCCAATGTTGGTAGATATCATTTCTTTTAAAAAAAATCAAGTAAAGAAATGAAGTGGAAAGACGCATTTTGTGGAATTTGTGCTCTTTTGGAACTTGGGTTCGCTTTGTTGACCCTGTTTTTCGCTTGTATCATTGTGTAAATAAACGCAAACAGTGGAATTTTATATATTTTTTTAACGACGTTAAAAATTTATTTTATACATGTTCCCCTTAACCCCCACGTTCCAATTTTTGCATATTTTTTCGTTTTGAAAAAAATCCAGAGGGATTAGAGTGCTCGAAGAATTTTGCAGCCGACTGTAACTAGGAGTCTAAAAATTTCGTTTCATTAAGGCTAAACATGGAAAAATTTTCCATGTTACTAGGGATAATATCGACATAACGGGCATATTTTTGCGGAAGATTTTTTAGAATTAAGTGAGAGTCGTAATTTTGGAAGTTATGTATGATAATCGGTATAAAATAAATCGCACGGTGATTTAAGTTGCACGCCTGATGAGAAAGTCCTCGAATACTGCCGTCGCCCCAGTGATTATGATCTCGGATGATAATCTGATTTGACAAAAATTTTTTCCGCAAATGTGACAAGCGTTTACGTTATAACTGGAAGATTTTTTCTTTTCGTCCAGGGGGATAATTTGTTTTATTCGTTCAATTAACTTTTTGCATAAGCGTTTTAAAGTCTGTAAAAATTGTGATACCGCATCTGTACCACAATAGTACTCCTGGAAAATCGATGATTTACATCGGTGGCTAAAAGACCGTAACTAATTGGCGCGTGGTTTTCTAATTTTACTGTATAATTTTATGAATCAGAGGATAACACATTTGATATTTTTTCTGTAATACATTCAAAATCAGCAAAGATATAAAACGGGTGGTAAAGCATCTTTGCCAAATTTTTAATTTTAGCGACTCCATTTTGGGGCACATTTTGTTTTTTGCGGTTTGTTTAAAACGCATAGTGTTTGGTGTTTTTCGAGCGTGACTTTTCTTTTAAATCCATTTAAACACATTTTACAGAAGTGTCTCTGATATCCTCTGTTGTTCATTAAACGGTTGAAATTTCTAATGAGAAAATAATGATTTCTGTATAATAGTAAATCAATTTTTATTTCCCCACTATTTTTTTCCGACAGATATATCGGAAATATTTCGGATTCTTCATAACCGAAGAGGTCTTTATAGACATCATTCAAATTTTCAAAGAGCGGTATATCACTGATCGCCATGGAAAAAGATATGTTTTCTCTGTAACACTCGTATTTCTTTTTTATACGACGATTTTCGAAACGCGTTTCTAGTTCGTGGAAATAATTTAGCCGCCACGCAATAAAGGAAACAAAGATCGTCGTCGCAATCAATGCTAATTAAAGCACTTTTTACTTTCAGTTCTCTGGGTAAAGTTACATTCCTGCAACCGCCTCTCATCTCGCGATAACGACCTATATGGATGTCCAAATATTCGATATTTTTTATCGACCATCCGCTCCCATTGCGGATAAATACATCAATAGAATTGGAAATTTTTTAAATGCGTTTCTAATTGCAAGCTGAATTTGGTAAGAGGATAGAATCCTCTCGCAATTCGAACAAAAATAGAAGTTTTTGGCGACTTCTTCATCCGTGTCTTCGTGCTTGACGAACAAAATGTTTAAACATAAAAAAATCGCAATCTCAATATTAACTGAGTATTTAATACTCGATGCATATCGCGAAACGTATCCCTATAAACAGCGTAGGGATCTCTGTAATTATCTAACGGCGCACGATAGGTCTCTACACGACCGCGGTGAGCCGTTTCAATTAAATGAAATCGCATTAACACAATTTTTCGTTAAAAAAATTGTGTTAATAAATTAAAATTAACTTCTAAATATAAAAACATTTACAGCACAATTTTTTTAGCAAAACATGTAAAAAAATGTACAAAAACACTTAATATGATATTGATTCATTAAACCCCCTCATCCTGAAAAAAAAAATAACATGAAAAAACTTAAAAAAAAAAATACCAACCCCGTCAAAATTTTTATAAATTCATAAAAAATGAGTACAGTAAATTTTTTTTATTTAACATTGATATAAAATTACCACCACCACCACTACCTCCTCCATATACATTAAAACATGTCAAAATAAAAAGAAAGGTAAAAGGTTTTTTTAAGTTTCATTTTTTCTTCTATAATATTGATAGCTTTTTTCAGTACATCGGCTAATTCGAGGGGGATATTGAATCTATTTTTTATTGCTTCTTCTTTTCGGAAGAAACAAATGTACGGAACACCTTTAAAAACGGTGTTTTCAACGAATATATTTTTGCCTAAAAAGAGTGTGACTTTTTCATAATCGGGTTGATCGCTCACGGCTTTGTCTGCCAAATTAATAAGGTCGCATTCTCTGCTCTGATCTTACTAATTTTAAAACGTTTTGGAGTTGGTTCTATCCGCGGTTCAACGTTTGATGAAAAAGTTGCTTCTTGTTCATTGTCGTTGTCCGCGTGCGTTACAGTGCTGTCATTAAAACGCCTCTTAAATAGGTTTTTTGGTTTACGCGGGGTCGGAAGCACCTCAAATATTTGCGAACATCCTCCTACTTCTGCGTCATCTGATAAAAATACTTCATCCACATTTCTCGCCTTAAAGGATAATTTTTCTAAAAAAAGAAATAACCTAATATTTTACATTCCCCCCTCCCCAATTTCTTACACAAACTATAAAAAAAAAATAAAGTAAAATAAAACTTACCCATTTTCTCGGCGTTCGGTGAGGATGTGGAGGGTTTCAGTTTGCTTTCCATACTTAATCCAAAATCGGATGAAAAAACAACAAGACACAACATGCACAGAGTAAGCACAACAGTGTAATCCAACAGGTCACAGAATCAGATGGTGGAGCAAAAAATATTTTCAATCGAGGTAATCGATGGACACACACACACGCCTTGAAACAAAATCCTAGAGACTAGCAAAAAGAAAACCTCAACTCCAGCCTCTCCACAATGGAAGACTGTGGGTAGGGGGAAGAAAAGCTCTGGCATCAGCTCAATTATAAAAAATATTAAAGATCCAAAGCAGTTGCAGCATTACGTGGATGAGGAAATGGAATCCGACCCCTGTAGCAATGACTCGGATGATGAAAATATTGTATTTGAAGAATTTGTGCCTGATACACAACAATCCACTTCTGCCAATTTTTCACAAACTGCCTCTCCAAGATCATTACATTCTAATACTTCCAAAATACCATCTCATAACAGGAACGCACAAATTACAACTAAAACTTCTTTAAAGCAAAATATTTCAAAAACTAAATCTACTATATCTGCAATACCCCCACCAAAAAAGAACAAAATCTCAAAAAGTCAGACAAATTCACAGGAAAAAGAAAAAAAAATCAAAGAATGGAGGATGACGATGCTGTGGACCTTCATCCCGAGCCGGATGAAATACTGGACGACGGAGACAGTAGCATGTCTACTGTTTCCGATCAAAATGACATTGATACTTATATTTAACTCTCGTAATTATGCACTTGATTCTCATGTACGACAGGTTTTTAGTGTAACATTCACTTTTTACTCTGTATTTAAAATATTTTTACATTCTATTTACTTTCATGTTGTTATTTCTTTATTGATTGCTCCGATCTACTTTTTTACCATCATTGATTGATTTTAATTATATCATGACTGTGAATTCGTTTATTTTTAATCTTGGTTTTTATGTAAATTCACTCATCTTATTCATTGTTTATGTTTTAACCAAATTCTACAATTTTTTGACATTTAATGTTTTTCATGATTTTTGTCCTCTTTTAATTAGTCTTTTATCTCATTGCTGTGTGATTTTTAATTTTAAATAACATTGTTTTCTTTTCAACATTGTCTTGGCGCAGCATGTCCCCAAAGGGACCTTGCGCCATAAAATCCCATACAACCAACCAACCAACCTAGAGACTAGCAGCAATCTCGAACCTGACACCCAAGCAAGATATCTGAAGCGTAGACGCTGGCTTCTATTTATATATAAATACTCTTCACTCGACAGCTGTTGTAACGAATCATTGATTTTTTTATTTCCTTTGCAGCGATCCCAACGTACATTCACCATCTGCCGCAACTGAATACCCTTTCCCTGTTTCACCACACAGCTGTCTTTCAAATTTACAAAGTCTCATACTTTATTTTAATGTTACCTAATGTTTTTTCTATACCGTGCAGAGAAACCTGAAAGTTTCCTGCATTCGATATCATTATTTTCAAACAATAGTAACAGATAGCGAATAACGTGTTTTCCCTATCGCTTAATCTACAGCGCAAATCAATTATCAGTCGGTCGTAAAATTCAGCCAGCTGCACAATACTGCTCTTAGATAATATATATTTCAGAAAAAGAACATATGGCATGCGTCCAACGTTATTAACTTTTTTTTCAAACTCTAACGAAGATGGTATTCGAACAAACAGCTGTTAATCCCTTAATATATTCTCTTCTCAAATAATAAACATTAAACGAAATGTGTCTATCTAACATTGTCTTTCATCCGTTCAATTCAGATGGCTAATAAGAAAATACTACTTTAATTACATCCCAAAAATTCAAATGCTATCTAACCGAAACGTCGGCAGATGGTTAGCGAAAGAAACAAAATGTATAGCCAGCGGGTATCGGAAGTTACATTTAGAATCATAAAAAGCTTGAGATCAGAACACACGGCAGATGTTTTGCGTGATTAAAATAAAACGTGATTAAAATAACAACTGCTACTCAAAATCTTTTCATTCATAATCAAAGCAGATGACAAGCGAAAGAAACGGAAATACTGACGTCATTCACCCTCTTTCCCTTCACCCACGCCGTGAGCTAGACACAACAAACATCGTTCCTGCGGAAAGGTCAACGACCTTTTCAAGGTCAACGGCGGGGTCAATGACCGGAAATTGGGCGCGTATAGCTCAATGTATTATTACTAAAAACGTATTGGTAATCTTCGAGGTCGGGTTTTAGAATTAGTATGGAGTTTGAATCAAAGAGAAAAATTTCAGACTTGATTTTCTTTTCAGTTTGTAGTTCAGTTTGTCAGTCAGTTTTCGTTTCAGTTTGTTCAGTAACGACTTCTTGTCGTTAGTATTAGCATTATTTTTTTTGGAATTTTAAAGGTTTTCAATTGATCTCTCATTTTGAAATTAGCCGCTTCCAACATTTCCGTTAACTTTTGCTCTCTTTTAGATTTTTTGAGCGGCAGCAATTTGGGCTTGACAGGAGCTATTGTAGCAGGTTTCTTGGGCTTAGTAGGAATTGTTGCAACTGGTTCTGAGTGAAATTTAAAAGTTCTTTGCGGCGTCGGCGTCAAGTTGGCGGAGTTGTCACAACTGGTTCTGATCCCCCACGGGGATACCTTCTTTAGGTATTCACGGGCTTCACAACCCCGGGGCACCTGAGTGATCTTTCTCCTTTCCTTTTCCCCTTACTCCTCTGGTCCTCCTTTCCTCTTTGTTTCACTCTCATTGTGGTTTCCTTTTCGGAGGTGAGGGCAATTCTGCATGAGCCGATACATCCTGTATATCGACTCATGGAGAATTGTAAACCACCCACGTGTTGGCCGTGCGTGGCGACCCGTGTCCCTGGAAAGGGGGATCCTGGCAGTTGAGGGAAACCAACACACTGCTTTGGCCTCTGCTTCAGGTAGACGGGAGGTGCATTTGGTCCCGTATGCATCAATCTGCTGGTCAGCTGACTTTTGTCACTGGCTTTAGGGATCAAGTGATCGAGCAACTACTAGTCATCTCGTTAAGGGTGGAGACTGACATAGGGTTGTCTTGTGACCGTATGGGCCCTGGTTAGCACTGGTGCACGAATGTGCATACCCTTGTAGGGCTCGGGAGAGGGTGGTGCGGCCGGGGTCTGAATTTTATTCTTTTAAATATGGATGGAAACACTTCTTTTCCTTCTACTTCTCTCCCTAGCGGAGAGCAACAAACTGTACTGTCTTCGAAGAATACTCGCTTTTTCATTGTGAAACGTACTGATAGCCACTCTGATCGCTCGTTTAAAAAAACTTCACCATTTCTCAAAGCAAAAACTTTCCAGTCTGTTTTAGGAGATGGTCACACTCTCAAAAAACTACAATCTGGTGATTTGCTGGTTGAGGTTTCTACAACCAAACAATCGCAATTTCTCTCAAACTGCATTACGATAGGCACATTTTCTGTTTCTGTACAAGCACAAAAAACTTTAAATACAAGCCGCGGAGTAATATCTGAACCAGATCTTTTATACTCCACCAAAGATGAAATTTTAGAAAATTTAAAAGACCAAAATATCATAGATGTACGCCGTATCACCATCCGTAAAAATGAGCAGGTAATTCCCACTAAACACATTATTCTGACCTTCAATAGCACTACTTTACCACCTAGAATTAAAGCAGGATATCTAAACTGTAAAGTCAGACCCTATATACCAAACCCTACCCGCTGTTTTAAATGCCAGCGTTTTGGTCATACTAAAACAAATTGTCGTGGATCCCTTACCTGTGCACGTTGTGCAGAAGTGGGCCATGACAATAATTTATGTGAAAAATCCGAACGCTGCGCTAACTGCAAAGGAAATCATACAGCATATTCCCGCAAGTGCCCTAACTGGAACCGTAAAAAAGAAATAGTTACCATAAAAATTACTCAAAACTTATCTTATCCTGAAGCCCGCAAACTTGTTGAAAATAGAACCCCATCTGTTGGAATTACCTACTCCAGCTTACTCAAGAAACAATCAACAGCCGTAAGACACACGGCTACACAAACTGATGTAACATATACGCAAGATGAATCAACCGTAACGCAGTCTACTAACACCACATCCTTTGAACCAGTAAAAATAACTGACTTGGAGAAGAAACAACAGAAAATTACACCTCTATCCAATAAGTCACCTCAACCCCAAAATAAAACAAAAGCTGCCACGAATACCATAATACCACAGAGACCTGATATCCCCAGAAAACAGAACCAAAAAAAAACCCGCTCTACAAACGACTAAACAGAAAACCTCAACTCCAGTTTCTCTACAGTGGAAGCCTGTGGGGAAGGGGAAGCAAAAATCTGGCATCAGTTCAGTAATCAAAAACATTAAAGATCCAAAACAACTGAAGCGTTACGCGGATGAGGTTATGGATGCCGATTTATACTGCAGTGACTCGGATGCTGATGAAAATATTGTATTCGAAGAATCTGTGCTTGACCAAACTGTCTCTCAAAAATCTGTACACTCTAAACTTCCCCAAATTCCACTAGATAAAAAGAACACAAAAATTGCTATCAAAAATTCATCTTTAAAACAAAGTCGTAGATCGGATTCTGCAAAACATAATCTTCAAACTATTAAACCCACTGCAGTATCTGAAACTCCTGCAAAAAGGAATAAAATAGAAAAAAATGAAACAAATCTAGGCAAAGATAATAAAATAAATCAAATAATTGTGGAGGATGAATACACTATGGAAATTCATCCTGAACCGGATGCTGAATTGGACGATGGAGATAGTATGTCTACTACCTCCGAACAAAATGACATAGATACATTTATCTAACTTTCCTTTTTATGACTAATATTATATCGTGGAACTGCCGTGGATATCACAATAAACACGGCGAAATCCGTTATATTCTCTCGGACCATCAACCATTAATCTTAGCCCTACAGGAAACTCATCTAAAGCCCACTGACAAAGCAAAATTACGCAGCTATACAACCTACCGGAAAGATATGACAGCTAATGGAAAGGCCATTGGTGGTGTGGCTCTTTTTATTTCCAATAATTTACCCCATTCTCCTATTTCTTTAAATACTAACCTTCAAACTGTCGCAGTCCGTGTCCATATTAAACAACTCATAACAATCTGCACCATTTATTTACCTCCAAATCAAAATATTCAACCAGCAGATCTGGATTCTCTTCTGCTCCAACTCCCCATGCCTTTAATTATGGTAGGAGATTTTAATGCCCATAGCCAACTGTGGGGTAACTCTGATAATAACCGACGTGGAGATATAATAGAGAAATTAATTTCTGACAATGGCTTATGCCTACTTAATAATGGTGATTATACTTATTTTCATGAACCGAGCCGTACTTTCCATGCCATAGACCTTTCCATTTGCTCCCCATCACTTTATCCGTTATGGAACTTCTGGGTTTCAGACGACTTGCATGGCAGTGACCACTTCCCTATTTTTACTGCATTGACTGGTCCTGATGGTGGTTCTAATAACTATCCAAAAAGGTATGTATATGACAGAGCTAATTGGAAAACTTTTACTGCTCTTGCAAATATTACTGATAACATGATAGCTGATGATATTGACAAAGCACTTGATAATATAACTCAATGTATTATCAGTGCTGCTGATGCTAGCATTCCAAAAACTTCTTCCTCTCATAAACACAGAAAATCATGGTGGAATAGTGACTGCCAGGCGGCAAAAAAGAAACAACAAAAAGCTTGGGGTCTTTTTCGGAGGTACCCAAATAACAATAACTACATAGTATATAAAAAAGCAAAAGCTGAAGCTAGAAGAGTGCGACGTAAAAGCCAACGTGAATCCTGGGTTAACTATGTATCAAGCATAAACTCAAATACCTCCAGTAAAGAACTATGGGCTAAAGTGAAAAAATGTATGGGCATTTACTCTGAAAATCACATTTCTATTTTAAAACATAACGGTCAAACTATCACCTCTCCTAAGAACATAGCCGAGACTATAGGGTCTACCCTAGCTTCTATTTCAAAATCAGACGCATATCCAGCACCTTTTTTATTATACAAAAGACGAACTGAAAAGACCAGGATTGATTTTAATTCTCATAACTCTTTTTCATATAATGTACCATTTACTATGTCAGAACTTTTAAAAAGTTTGCAAGATAGTCGCTTATCTGCCCCAGGTCACGATGGCATCACCTATATCATGATCAAGCATTTGTCTGCACCCTCTCTTGACGCTCTGCTTTCTTTTTATAATAGAATTTGGATGGAACAGATTTTTCCTCGAGCGTGGTGTAGAGCTATTGTGATTCCTTTTCCTAAACCTGGAAAAGATGCTTCCAATCCAAGTAATTATAGGCCTATCGCGCTCTCTAGCAACCTTTGTAAATTACTTGAAAAAATGGTCAATTGCCGCCTCGTGTATGTTTTAGAGACTAACCATATGCTAACTGCTTTTCAAAGTGGTTTCCGACGTGGTAGGTCAACTATCGATAACTTACTCCATCTTGAACATTATATTCGAACAGCCTTTCTCAAACGCAACCATTTGGTGTCAGTTTTCTTTGACATGGCGAAAGCCTATGACAGAACATGGCGATACGGAATTCTCAGAGATCTTTTTAACATGCACTTCCGCGGGAACCTGCCAATTTTTATCAAAAATTTTCTTGCCATTCGACTTTTTCAAGTCCGAATTGGGGGCACTTTGTCTAGCTTTTATGAACAAGAGGAGGGTGTACCCCAGGGAAGTGTCCTGAGTGTCACCCTCTTTGCTATTAAAATAAATGACATCCTTAAGCAGCTTCCTCCCTCAGTGAAAGGAGATTTATATGTAGATGACTTCCGTATCATGTGTATGGGACAGGATATCCGTTTTATTGAAAGACAGTTTCAAATTGCAATCACTCATATTATTAATTGGACTAATAAAAATGGTTTTATTATATCTCATGACAAAACTTCTTGTGTGCATTTTTGTAGACGTAGGGATCTGCATCCAGATCCTGAAATTTTTATTGGTTCAACCCAAATACCTGTTGCGGACAGTGTTCGCTATTTGGGTTTAATTTTTGACAAGAAACTTACTTTTTTACCTCATATTTTAAACTTACGGACGAAATGTGAAAAATCACTGAATATACTTAAAGTACTTTCTAACACTTCTTGGGGAGCAGACCGTACTTCTCTTATTAAAATATACAGGGCTGTGATCCGGTCAAAGATCGACTATGCCTGCCAGGTCTATGGCTCAGCTAGAAAATCTGTTCTTGAAAAACTTGACACAGTGCATCATAGCGCACTTCGTGTTTGCTCTAGTGCATTTCGTACATCACCTGTTTTAAGCTTATATGTTGACTGTAATGAACCTTCATTACATTATACCCGTGAAAAACTTTCTTTGGGGTTGTTTTAGCGTCTCCTTTCACATCCTAGTCATCCACTTCATACATACATTTTAAACTCTGACAATGATATTCTTTATCAAAATCGTCCATCTTGCGTCCCGTCTTTTGGAGTCAGAATGAGAACCATAATCAGCAATAGCCCTTTGAATAATATTGGGGTGAGCACATATCCATTGCATATGTATCCTCCCTGGAATCCACCTGTTATCACAACCCTCCATCCTTTCAAAGGTTATGACAGAAAGAACTTAGCCCCTACAGCCTTTAAACAATTATTTGCTGCACATCGTGCAATTTTTAGCGATCACTTGGACATTTATACGGATGGATCAAAAAATCGTAATATTGTAGGTTGTGGTATATACTGTGATAGTATGACCCTTAGTTATCGACTTCACCCTTCTACATCTATATTTACAGCCGAATTGATTGCAATTGAGAGAGCCATGGTGCACATTTCTAATCATCAAAATACCTCCTTCATAATTTATAATGACTCAAATAGCTCTATTGACGCATTAAAATCTTTTAAAAAGCATTTTTATGTCTCAGACATCCTGGACCTTTATACTAAATTGACTAGACGTGGCTACAAAATTTTATTTTGCTGGGTTCCTGGACACATGTGCATTCCTGGTATTGAAAAAGCTGATCAAGCGGCAAAACTTGCTTGTAATCCATTGCATCATAAAATCCCATTCTCAGACGTTAAATTCCCCCAGGGGGATACCTTCTTTAGGTATTCACGGGCTTCACAACCCCGGGGCACCTGAGTGATCTTTCTCCTTTCCTTTTCCTCTTACTTCTCTGGTCTTCCTTTCCCCTTTGTTTCACTCTCATTGTGGTTTCCTCTTCGGAGGTGAGGGCAATTCTGCATGAGCCGATACATCCTGTATATCGACTCATGGAGAATTGTAAACCACCCACGTGTTGGCCGTGCGTGGCGACCCGTGTCCCTGGAAAGGGGGATCCTGGCAGTTGAGGGAAACCAACACACTGCTTTGGCCTCTGCTTCAGGTAGACGGGAGGTGCATTTGGTCCCGTATGCATCAATCGGCTGGTCAGCTGGCTTTTGTCACTGGCTTTAGGGATCAAGTGATCGAGCAACTACTAGTCATCTCGTTAAGGGTGGAGACTGACATAGGGTTGTCTTGTGACCGTATGGGCCCTGGTTAGCACTGGTGCACGAATGTGCATTCCCTTGTAGGGCTCGGGAGTGGGTGGTGCGGCCGGGGTCTGAATTTTATTTTATCTACTATGGATGGAAATACTTCACTTCCTCCTTCTCTCTCTTGTAGAGAGCAACAAATGTCACAGAATTCTGCTTTCACTCGATATTTCATAATTAAACGCACTGATAGCCACTCTGATAGTTCCTTTGGAAAAACATCGCCATTTCTCATTGCAAAAACGTTCCAGTCTGTCTTAGGGGATGGCCACACTCTCAAAAAATTACAATCAGGAGATTTACTAGTAAAAGTATCTACAGCTAAACAATCGCAGTTTCTCACTAATTGCTCTACAATAGGCACATTTTCCGTTTCTGTACAAACACATAAATCTCTAAATACAAGCCGAGGTGTCATCTCTGAACCAGACCTATTATTCTCTACAAAAGATGAACTCTTAGAAAATTTAAAAGATCAAAATGTCCTTGATGCACGTCGTATCACTATCCGTCGGAATGGACAAATCCTTCCTACAAAGCATGTCATTCTCACTTTCAATAGTCCTATTTTACCAACTAGAATCAAAGCCGCTTACCTGAATTGTCCTGTCAGACCTTACATTCCTAACCCTCTCCGTTGCTTTAAATGCCAACGTTACGGCCATACTAATGGTACATGTCGTGGATCTCTTACCTGCGCACGTTGTGCAGAAGTGGGCCATGACAATAAAGATTGTAAAAAAACCGAACGTTGTGCAAACTGTAAGGGAGATCATACTGCATATTCCCGTACTTGTCCTAATTGGAACCGAGAAAAAGAAATTATCACAGTTAAAATTACTCAAAATTTGTCTTATCCTGAAGCTCGCAAACTTGTAGAAACCAGAACCCCATCTGTCGGAATTTCTTACTCCAGCTTACTTAAAAACCAATCAAAATCTGTTAGACATGTAAGCACCCAAACTGATTCCTCATATCCACCTAATAGATCTACTAAATCACAATCAACTAGCACACCAATTAAAGAAACACGTGATGTCTGTCTCCCTACTAAATTGTCTGGAACCCCTAAATTAGAACGCTGGCTACCATCCACAGAACCGGTTAAAATAATTGGTTTAGAAAAAAGAGAACAGAAATTAAATTCTCCATCCAAAAAATCATCTGATCCCCAAACTAATATCAAAGCTGGAACCTGTACAAAAATATCGCCTAAGTCCAACACGGTCCGACCCAACTCTAGTCAAATAGTGAAAACTGGTGTTCAGAAAGAAGGAACCAAGGCTGGGATCCAAACTGCTACAAAATCAAAAACATTACAAAAATCACATATGCTTAAAAAACAATCAGATACCATAAAAACCCCAACTCCAGCAACCCCACGCGGAAGACTGTCGTTAAAAGATTGCAAAATTCATCGCTCAGCCCATGCAAAAGAAATTTTAAAGATCCCAGACAACTGCAGCATTATGTCCAAGAAGCTATGGAATCCGAGTCTTACGGCAGTGGCTCGGATTCAGACGAAAACACAATTTTTGAAGAGTATGTGCCTGGTTAAATTATTTTTTTATTGGTCTTTGTTTTAGTTGTATTTTAGGTTTTCTGTAGTACTTTTCCAATTTGGTCATCGTGTCATTATCTTACTGTTTTAGAATTTTAACTAGTTTTAGCATTTTATTTTTTTACAATTTTAAATATATTTGTCAGGTTTTGATTGGTTTTTAATTTCATGTATCACCGCCTTGCCTTTATCAACTTAACTCATATCTACAACATATTTTTATTTCAACTTTCACTTTTTACATCTTATTTTAAAATTTAACCTTGTCTTATTCTTACCATGTTCTTGGCGCAGCATGTCCCACAGGGGACCTTGCGCCAGAAAACTCCATTCAACCAACCAACCAACTCAGACGTTAAACTAATTATAAAACATTTTATTCATAATAAATGGCAAGAGAGCTTGAATTTCGAGAACAATAATAAGTTGCATTGTATCAAACCAACTATCATGACCTGGCCTCCGAACTATCCAAGAAAAACTGACGTTCTTCTGACTCGTCTGAGAATTGGACACTCTAGAATGACTCATAAACATCTTTTACTACGGGAGGATGCACCCATGTGTCCACACTGCCATTTTGATTATCTAACCATTCTTCATATTCTGATGGACTGTCCGGGCCTCCGACACTTGTATCGTTTCTATTTTAATTCATCATCACCAGTCTTGACGTACCTCATTGGGGAAACACCTCATGGGGCTTTGCTTTTTTAAAACTCGCGGGCTTTTATTTTATGATTTAGGATTTCACTATTTTTTTTTATCTTTGACATTCTTTTTTGGCATTCTGGATGGAAACCCCATCCAAATGCCTTCTTGAAATTAACAATTTTGCATTTCACTGTCTTTAATTTTATTCTTGTTTTATCACACTTTTATGACTATATTTACCTCATCCAGATAGCTTTTTGTTTTTAAATAATCGTTTAATTCCATGTTTTTTATATATTTTGTCTTTGTTTGGCGCAGCATGTCCCTGAAGGGATTTCCCCCCAGGGGGATACCTTCTTTAGGTATTCACGGGCTTCACAACCCCGGGGCACCTGAGTGATCTTTCTCCTTTCCTTTTCCTCTTACTCCTCTGGTCTTCCTTTCCTCTTTGTTTCATTCTCATTGTGGTTTCCTTTTCGGAGGTGAGGGCAATTCTGTATGAGCCGATATCATCCTGTATGTCGACTCATGGAGAATTGTAAACCACCCACGTGTTGGCCGTGCGTGGCGACCCGTGTCCCTGGAAAAGGGGATCCTGGTAGTTGAGGGAAACCAACACACTGCTTTGGCCTCTGCTACAGGTAGACGGGAGGTGCATATTGGTCCCGTATGCATCAATCGGCTGGTCAGCTGACTTCTGTCACTGGCTTTAGGGATCAAGCGAGCGAGCAATTACTAGTCATCTCGTTAAGGGTGGAGACTGACATAGGATTGTCTTGTGACCGTATAGACCCTGGTTAGCACTGGTGCACGAATGTGCATCCCCTTGTTGGGCTCGGGAGTGGGTGGTGCGGCCGGGGTCCGAATTCTTTTTTCACTTAATATGGATGGAAAAACTTCTCTTTCATCTATCTCTCTCCCATGTGGAGAGCAACAAATGTCAAAGAATTCCTCTTTTACTCGATTTTTCGTAATTAAACGCAATGATAGCCTCTCTGATAGCTCTTTCAAAAAAACTTCACCATTTCTTATTGCTAAAACCTTTCAATCTGTTCTTGGTGATGGCCATTCCCTCAAAAAATTACAGTCTGGGGATTTACTGGTTGAAGTTTCTACAGCCAAACAGTCTAAATTTTTGTCCAAAAGTAATACAATAGGCACCTTTTCTGTATCTGTTAAAGCACATCCAACTTTAAATTCTTGTCGTGGTGTAATATCTGAACCAGATCTGTTATTTTCCACAAAAGAAGAACTTCTAACTAACTTAAAGGATCAAAATGTAGTAGATGTCCGCCGTATCACTATCCGTAGAAATGGTCAAATAATTCCTACTAAACATATAATATTAACCTTCAATAGCCATATTTTACCTACTAGAATTAAAGCAGGCTATTTAAAATGTTCAGTCCGACCTTACATTCCTAATCCGATCCGTTGTTTTAAATGCCAGCGTTATGGCCATACCAATACTAATGGACAATGTCGTGGCACTGTTACCTGTGCACATTGTGCAGAAGTTGGCCACGACAGTAAAACTTGTGAAAAACAGGAACGCTGCGTAAAATGCAAAGGTGATCATACTTCATATTCTCGCTCCTGTCCTATCTGGAACCGTGAAAAAGAGATCATTACTATAAAAATAACCCAAAACCTTCCTTACCCTGAAGCCCGTAAAATTGTAGAATCGAGAACCCCATCTGTTGGAGTTTCTTACTCTAGCTTACTTAAGCAACAAACAAAACCTGTAAGACACATTAGTACCCAGACTGAAGCTCCTTTTAAGAACAGTTCTCCTGAAAAAACATCTAGTCCTATAAAGACCCGTGATGCCAGCGCTACTGCTGCTACCAGAGTGTTGCCAAAATTAGTGCTTTGGAAACCGTCATCAGAACCTGTGAAAATTGAATATTGGACTAGTCAAGCACAGAAATCAAGCCAATCAAAAAATATAACCAAACCTGAGAATGGAAAAACACCTGATTCATCTGCATCAAATTCCCACAAACCCAAAACTAGTGTAACTGTAAAACCTACCCAGAAAACAAAAGAGAATAAAACTATTCGGGGTTCTTCACAGTGGCAAACTGTGAAGAATAAACAGAGAAAATTATGTCATAGCCCATCTACAGCTAATCTCAAAGATCCAAGGCAGATGAATCAGTACGTGGAGGAGGCTATGGAGTCGGCATCTTACGACTCGAGTGATGATGATGAAAATGTTACTTTTGAAGAATATAGACCTCAGTGATTTTACCCTTTTAAATTGTTCTTATATATTTTGTGCTTCCTTTTTAGACATTGTTTGATTTTAACTTTGACATTTGGAGAAGAAAATATCGTTTGCGAAGAGTATACGCCTAAGTGATTTTACCTGGTTTAATTGTTTTAATATATTTTTTGTGCATTGTTTATATCTAAACACTTTATTTTAACTAAATTTTTTAACATTTCATAATGTAGGTTCTGAGGACTGTTTTGATCATACAATTTTTAACTTGTTAAATCTCCTTTAAGTTGTCTAGTTTACCCTCATTGACTGATTTTAATTATATCATGACATTGCATTCTTTTATTCCTTAATCTTTTCTTTATGTAATATTCACTCATCTTGTTCATTGTTTGTATTTTATCATTTAAACCAACTTCTACAGATTTTAAATCACTTGGTGTTTTTTATGGTTTTTGTCATCGTTTAATTGGTTTTTTATTATACATACCTTTGTTTGATTTTTAATTTTAAATTACATTGTGTTTTCTTTCCATCTTTGTCTTGGCGCAGCATGTCCCCAAAGGGACCTTGTGCCATAAAACCTCATATAACCAACCAACCCTGAAGGGATTTTGCGCCATTAAACCCTATACAACCAACCAACCAACCACAACTGGTTCTGAGTGCAAGAAGGTGGATAGGATATACAATGTAAATATAATGCAAGGGGCTAGACCCTCCCTTTCCGCTCCCCAAAAATAAATATAGGAGATGTGCATTTTTTTTCAATTTTCACACAGTGCCTGCATAGAGGGTTCATTTTGGGGCGAAACTAACCATTGAATTTCTTCCTTGAAAAAATTATCTAAATAGATATTCGTTTCGCTGCTGCATTTTTCTATAGTTTTTTCGATTTCTTGATCCTGCCGCGATTTTTTTCGTTGCCGGTTCTTCATAATCAATTGGTTCCACTTTTATAGTCACGTGCTCTCGGCCTGTGAAGAAGGCGGAGGAGGTGGAACTATAGAGTCCGGAATGACATAAAAACAGGAGAGGGTAGTGGGAGACGAACAAGAGTCTTTGTACCTGTACATTTTATCAAAGAGACTTGGCAGATCGACCTCTTTAACGTTTGATGCAGTTGGCTTGCGTGATCTCATCCAGTTCGGCTTGAGATTTGGGTTTAAAAAGTATGATTCGTATCGAAAGCGTTCAAAATACTATATATTTTCTGAAGTTCACAGAAAACACTTTCGGTAACGCGAACGATGGAATAGTAAGTTTTTTTTAAAGATATAGTGAGATAGGTTGTACGTGTACCACAGCATAAATAGTATAGCCACTCGAAGAACTGGTTGAATTGAGAAGATATGCATCGAAAAAATGTCTCGTGTTGGCGTAAAGGGAATCTTTGGGATTCAAATAACCAGATGTTTGACGATAAATTAATATAGGTACGTTGAAAATGATATAAAAACCATAAACTTGAGTCGTACGAATGCCATTTGTTGAATGCCTTTTCATTAGATGGTGATTCCTATAAACGAAACTCGACATTACCTTTACGATTGAGTCCGTCAGTCTTGTTCGTTTTGGACCTGAAATAGCGATGGGTCAAACCCGGATCTTCCGTCAGTTTGTTTTTCCACCTTTAGACCTGGAGGTGAGATCCTTCCAAATCTTTTGGATCCAGTTCGAGGATCAGAATTTCGTTTCGCTTTTCCCGCACCCAACGAAATTGCTCATCCGTCAATCGATCTTTATACTGGATCCAGAGAAAGGTGAGGTCCGGGGCCTTGAGTGTGGCCCCGCACACCCGACACTCGAGATGCCCGGTATCTCGGACCTGCTGCAGGAGACACGGCGGGTGGACCGCATGCTGGCACCGCGTCAAGCGCGAGCCGTTGAGGACCGGCAGAGAGCAACACATGCAGGTGTTCATCGTGCTCGAGACAGAGAGCTACTGAAGCCTCTTTCTTGGGAACAGCGCGCTCGTGGGAATGGGGTGGAAAGAGAGTGAGGTCTTCTTTGGGAATTCTTTCTTATGGCATCCTCCGCGACCTTTTTAATCTGGACTTTCGAGGGAATCTCCCTATTTTTATTAAAAACTTTCTTGCTATTCGTCTATTTCAAGTCCGAATTGGTGGAGTTTTATCTAGGTTTTATGAACAAGAAGAGGGTGTTCCACAGGGCAGTGTCCTGAGTGTCACCCTCTTTGCTATTAAAATAAATGGTATTCTCGGTCAACTCCCCCCTTCTGTGAAGGGAGATTTATATGTTGACGATTTTAGGATTATGTGTATGGGAGAGGATATGCGTTTTATCGAAAGACAGTTGCAAATTGCTATTAGAAATATTCTTAATTGGACTAATAAAAATGGTTTTGTTATCTCTGATGACAAAACTTCTTGTGTGCACTTTTGTAGACGTAGGGATCTGCATCCAGACCCTGAAATTTTTATCGGATCAACACAAATTCCTGTTGTAGACAACGTCCGCTATCTAGGCCTCTATTTTGACAGTAAACTTACATTTTTACCTAATGTTTTACAATTTCGGACAAAATGTGAAAAAACGCTAAATTTAATTAAGGTGCTTTCTAATACTTCTTGGGGAGCAGACCGTACCTCTCTTCTTAAGATCTATCGTGCTGTCATCCGTTCAAAAACTGACTATGCCTGCCAGGTCTATGGCTCTGCACGAAAGTCTGTTCTTAAGAAACTTGACACGGTGCACCATAGCGCACTTCGTGTTTGCTCTGGTGCATTTCGCACATCACCAGTTTTAAGCTTATATGTTGATTGTAACGAACCTTCACTCTACCATATTCGTGAAAAACTTTCGTTAGATTTGTTTTACCGTATTCTTTCACATCCCGGCCACCCACTTCATACTTTAATTTTAAATACCGACAATGATATTCATTACCAGCATCGCCCATCTTGCATCCCACCTTTTGGTGTCAGAATGAGAAGCATAACCAATAATAGCCCTCTGAGTAACATTGAGGTGAGCACTTGTCCACTGCATATTTATCCCCCTTGGCACCCACCTGATATTAAAACCCTTCATCCTTTTAAAAATTACGATAAAAAGAATTTACCTGCTGCTGCTTTTCAACAATTATTTGCTGCACATCGTGCAGATTATAGGAATTTTACCGACATTTATACGGATGGCTCAAAGAGTGGAAATAAAGTTGGTTGTGGCGTTTTTTATAATAATGTTTCATTGAGTTATCAACTTCATCCCTCTGTTTCTATATTTACAGCTGAATTAATCGCAATAGAGAGAGCCATGGTACACATATCTAATCATCGTAACACATCCTTCATTATATATACTGACTCAAATAGTTCTATTGACGCACTTAAATCTTTTAAAGGGCATGCTTATGTCAGTGCCATCCTGGACTTTTATATTAAATTGACTAGACGAGGTTATAATATTTTATTTTGCTGGATACCTGGACACATGGGTATCCCTGGTAATGAAAAAGCAGACGAGGCGGCAAAACTTGCTGTTAATCCATTATACCATAAAGTACCATTCTCAGACGCTAAACTAATTATAAACCACTTTATTCATAATAACTGGCAAGAAAGTTGGAATTTAGAAATAAATAATAAACTACATTATATCAAACCAATTATCTTGACCTGGCCTCCGAACTATCCAAGAAAAACAGATGTTCTTTTGACTCGTCTGAGAATCGGATACTCTAGGATGACTCATAAACATCTATTATTAAGGGAGGATGCACCCATGTGTCCACACTGTCATTTTGATTATCTTACCATTCATCATATTTTGACGGACTGTCCGGGTCTCCGGCACCTTTATAGATTCTATTTTAAAACTTCATCACCACTATTGACAAACCTCATTGGGGAAACACCTCATGGGGCACTCTTTGCTTTTTTAAAACATGCTGGCTTTTATTTTATGATTTAGGACCTCTTTAAACTTTAACTTTGACTTTCCGGCAATCTGGATGGAAACCCCATCCAGATCCTTTCTTGTTATTAGCACCTTTACAAAATACTTGTCTTTATTTTTTTAAATATGTTTTTTTACAGTTTTCCGACTATATCTGGATGGGATACCCCATCCAGATAGCCTTTTCTATTTCGTTTTTTTATAATTTTGTCTTTGTTTGGCGCAGCATGTCCCTAATGGGATTTTGCGCCATTAAACCCTATACAACCAACCAACCAACCATCGTTTTTCTTGAAACGGAATTATTTAATAATTTGAAAAAGCCCTTTTTTGAAGGATGAGGTCGTTTGCTTCCTTTTTTCCGTATTGAAATTAATATATTTCTGGAGCCAAGGAGCTTGTTTAAATTTTATGACCCGATGAATTTTCTTAAGTTTTAGTCCTAGTTGAAGATATAATTTTAAGTTACGATAGTGGGTAACGTACTTATATTTGTCGTTGAGATTCGGAATCAGTGTCGGAGTGCCCACATATTTCTGATTTCCTAATAATTTCTTCGCATAGGGTGATAGCATTGCTTCCGTGACTGTTACTCTTTCGGGGGCCAGCGGATATTCATTGTGTAATGAATGCAGATTTGAGGGGTATTCTAAATCCCCCTCGAAGATGTATCCTTCTGGTGAATCATCTTTCAGGCTTTGTATGAAAGTTTCATCCAGTTTGCTGACATCCACCCACTCGAAACCTGCAAATGGTAAAAATTGGGACATAGCCCAGCCGTACAGGTTATTAGCATCCCAGTACATTATAAAGCTGGATGCTTCATTTTCTTTGTAATGTTTGCTGTAGCGAGTCTGTGGGATATTTGAGAGACCCCACCTCTCACTCCTTCTTCTAAAAACATTAGCATGTCGACGTCCGTTAGAAGCTCTAATGTTATGTCACACATTTTGAGGCATGCGTTCCATGAGAGTCCAGGGGACGTAAAAACATGGCAGGCGTCTATTTCATACCTTTGACTTAGATAACGGAAATTCTGAAAAACGTCAGATAGTAATAAAACATCCGTCTTGACATACAGATCGTGATATTCTCCTAGATTTTGTATGTTGAAAGTCTTCCATACATTCAGCGCATGCTCATAGTCTTCGTTACTCACATCTTCTTCTGTCAGATTGTTGAAGAAAGCTTTATGTGGTGGGAGCTGTGTGTCATTGTATTTTTGAAAAGATGTTATGTAATTATAAGGGAAGACCCCCCTTTCTTTTGAGTAAATTTAAGTGATTGTTCGATGGGAAATGCTGATGTAAAATTGGGAATTGATTAGCTTGAAGATTAGCAACAAGCCTTTCTAATGAAGTTGGAAGGAGCTGGAATGAGCCCAAAAAAACCAACTGGATAGGAGAATCATGTTTTTTAGTCTAAACGTGATATATTTTTCTAAACTCGTTGCTATTACGGAGATTTCATGATCCTTGAATTTCATGATCCTTGAATTTCCCCAATTCACTCATTAAAAGATGCCCATCATAATTTTTAAGATTATGGAAAACGACAGAAATGGATTTAGGCTGTCTGTATTTTAAGTTGCAGTCTGCATGGGCAGCCCCTCGATATGCACCCGAAAGGTGATCATGTTCACGAACTCGATGAGTACCGAGAGTTTTTTTACAAATGCAACACTGCGTAGCTTGCTTAAATTTTGTTTCCTGTTCACGTGACAATTTTAGAAGTTTTATCTGCATTAAAATTTTTCCCAAACTTTTTTCTTCCTGTATCATTCGCTGTAAAAAGACTTCCACAGCATCTTCCCCTCGATACACTTCCACCGGTTTTACACACTTTCCGTCTGGTCCTATGATTACATGAGCGAAACCACATGCAGTATGCTTGGATATTTTTTGTGTATACGGGTCTTGTGAATTCGGTGCTGAAGAATCTATGGGCTGTAAAATACTTTCAAAATCGGCATATATCGTGTAACCGATAGGATGCTGCATATGTATGTTCTTAAATTTCAGAAAATTTTCACCAATCATAGGCATTTCGATAATTTGTGCAGCATGTTTTTTGCAGTATTTTGTATGCTTATCTAACAGATCTTTCCGGGAAAATGCATTAAGGCAGCGGAAGCAATAATATTGTTTTCAGTCATGCTTTGTACGATCGTCTAACAGTCATGAAAAATCAGTAATTAATGTGTAGTGTTGATTATCTTCGGTGGCGATTAATAGCAAATTGATTACATCTTCATCCTCCCTCTCTGAAATGTATAAAAGCGTTATTTTATTCTCTTCGAAGCCGAAGATGTTAATTCTGATATTATTTTGGTCTTCTATGAATTTCGCTTGCTGGTAAGGCATAGGAAAAGAAATCTTTTTTAAGTTGAGTGTATTTTCGAAGCTGTAATGATTTACATCATCGGGCATCTCTTCAGAAGGAATGCTAGGCTGAGAAGCTAATATGCACCAAACAATACATTTATTATCATCATAATTCTTTCATGGCTGCCAACTACTACGCCTATTTAAAGACGAATAAACATATCAGAAAAAGAAATTTTTGTAATTAATTAACAATATGAAGTGTAACAGATAACATTGAATATATTTCGCATACATTTTACTAAAAATTTTTTGTGGTTCCAATCATGTTTATGCGATTTAAATAGGCGTAGAAGTTGGCAGCTCTGTTTTTTATATTTAACACTGCATTTTTTTGCTTGATTTTTTTCGGTAGTGGGATAAAGCTACTACCGCATAGTGGGTTGTATTTCGCCATTTTGAGTTCTAAATAACTAATATCTTTGATTCGCCATCCAGAACCGCCTTCTAAATAGCGATCAAAGCATTTTAAAATTTCAGCAAAACCTTGTTGAATTTGGATTTCAACCATATCATTTGTTAACTGGATATATGTATCGCTATGTAAAAAATGTTCCTCTGTTATAATCTCTCCATCACTTGTAATTCTTTCTAGTACAATCTTCAAAATCGTATGAAATTTGACGGCTTCTTTTTGTTCTACCTCCTGCTGAATGATTTCACATAACTCTTGAAAGATGCTATTAAAAAATATCTTAATGTCATATTGATTGCCCTCATCTGGTTCCAAACGAATCGTTTTAAAGACGTTGAGGGATTCATTGACAGGTCTCGATGTGGGTGGATTTGCACTTGTTTTTCTACGTTTTACGCTTACATAAGATGTGCTGCTGTTACTGATGCATTGCTGTGATTTGATATGGCGCTGTAAATTTTGTTTCGTAGAAAATTTTTCGGGACAGTTCGGACATGAATATTGGGAGTTTTCGTGAATTTTAATAAGTCGATTAAAATTGCCTTTTCAGTTAAATTCTTCACCGCATGTATTACATATGTAAATTCGTCTGTTTTCTTCATGCGTCATTTTATGGCGATTTAATGCATCAGTTCTTGAAAAAGTTGTTGTGCATACATCACAAGGATTAGTAGCCTAAAAGAGAATTAAAACCGACTTTATTTTTTTAACACTGCTTAATCTAACAATCTTTTAAAAATTTATAAAATCTGTATTTAAAAAAAAATGTGAGTTAAATTTGGGAGAGTTGAAAATTTACTGCTTAATTTTATCTCTATAAAAATTTAACATGCATTAAAATTCGCGACAATCTAAAAAAAAAATAAATATAATAAAAGTACATACCTGATTTGAAGATTCTCCCTGCTGATGGATCTTTTCGTGACGCTGTAAATTGTCATTACGAGAAAATTTCTTATGGCATACGTTGCATGTGAGCTCCTAAAATAAATAAATAATAAAAAAATGTATACATTTTCTCTCCTACCCCTCTCAAACATAACCCAATCATTAAATTTTTACCTTCGTATTATTCATCGGGGCATCATCATTTTCAGAAAGGTCCCACTCTGGTTCTAAAATATTTATTTCATTTATAAGTTCCTGATCCACCTTAAAATAAAAGTATTTTTGTACTTTTTAATTAAAAAAACTTTTTGAAAAAAAAAATGTATGCAAAGTTGATTATCACCTACCATCATGTCTGCGGATTGGTGCTGTTTCGAAAGGTGCACATTCCTGATGTGTCTTCTTAAACTATCAGTGCGAGAAAATACTTTCGCGCATTCAGCACAAGTCAGTCCCTTAAACAGATAGTCTTAAATTTAATTTATTTTATAAAAATGCTTTTATTAAAAAACTAGCTTAATTTGTTTTTGATAAAATATTTCCTGTTATTTTAAAAATTCAAGAAGTAAATAATAATAATACATAGGATTTAAACAAATTTCAAAAGTTCTCTAATAAAAATGAATTAATTAAAAATTAAAAAAGTTTGAAAAAAAAAAGTTTATAAAAAAGTTTTCACAAAAAATTATTATCAATAGAAAATTTTTGTCAAATGTTTAAAATATATTTTGAAAAAGTTAAAATGTATTACAACTTATGGAAAAGGAGTTTACTTATTTATGTGTGTGTATGTTATTTTCATCATATTATCTTACTATCGGCATTAAATAACGTTCGTAGTTAAACATTTATAAACGTTAACAAATGTATAAAAGCAATACATTAATATACTCTCCTGTTTTATTAAAAAATAAAATAACTTCATAAAAATGTTTAAAAAAATAAAAATAAAAGCTTTATGAAAAAGTTTAAAAATAATTCATTAGATTAAAAAAAAGTACTCTCTCAAAAAATAATTCGAATAAATTGCCCAGTAAATTTATTAGAATATTCATTATTTTTTGAGAGAGACGAAACAAGTGAAATTTAGTTAATCTTATTATATGTTAGAAACGTATGCGACATAGAGATTTTATCTAATAAACATGTATTTCTAAGTTTTACGCTTGCGATAAACCGTGTAGTTATAAAACCATGACCTTACAAAGGACTTTTTTTTCTCGAGAGAAGTAACTTGTGCAATTCATTTATTACGCAGTTTGAAAATGAAATCAGTCGACTGTGAAAAAAGTGTGTTTTATTTTTTACAAACTTTTCCTTTTTACTTTAGAATTTTATAAGCTGCTGTGAAAATCTGATTTTATGTTAATTTCTTTAAGCTATAAGATATGAATTATTTCCATTATTCATTTCACACATGGTTGAAAAATGTTTATAACTTCTGTTTGATTGTCTATGCATGTTATTTAAGGATTAAAAAAGAAATACAAGTTTTATCATCTGTATCACTTTTATTCATAAAGGAAGCAACTTGTTTGCTTTTGAAGGATATTATTATTGTATCAAGTATATAATAAGAATTTGAAATAATTTATTACATAATATATAAAGAATTAATTTTGAGGTAAAAAAATAAGATACTGTCTTTTTATTCTTGAAAGAAGTGTGTGTTGCTTTTAAATTTAGTTTAACTGCATTATATTTAGGGTCATAGCAAATCCCTCCTTAATGCATTGTATAACATATTGTGTAAAAAAATTGGCTGATATTTTTATGCTGCTTTTATTTAAAGTATACTTTTATTTAAAGTATACTGTAAAAAATTTTGTGTGTTCATTGTAATTGCTGAAAAATATTATTGTAAAAAATGTATTTTTTTTTTTTTAAAAAAAGAATCACAATAATTAAAAAAAAAAAAAAATTATTACACATGTATAAATACTTTTATAAATACATCCAAAGTTATTCAGACAATACCAATAAAAGAACCAATGAAACCAGTATTTTTAAATTCATATTATTAAAAACAGTTGAAGTTTGAAGAGAAATAGAAGGCAGATTACCAAATTACACATGTATTTTTACAGGTTTGGTTTGGTTTATTTTGTGTCGGCCGATTATCTGCTCTAAGGATATAGGCCCTGGGGGAATGCCCTTCGTGGGCGTCTTTCTAAGGGAAGAAGTTTTTTTTGGTCAGAACTCTTCCGTAAGGGTAAAGATCAATGTTCTATAGAAATTCACTCGAGTCGGGCCGGGTCCCATTCTTCAATTAAATTTCCTAAACCCGCAACAAGTAAATATTCTCCTCCGTTAACTAAATATCCTAAAAAAATTAACCATCCATTAAATATATTCCCGAAACCTTCAACAAGTAAAAACCCTCAACATTTTTATTGGAGCTTATTAACAAGACTTATGGTCTCGTTTATTTGTAAACTTAAAAGTACAACATTTTCTAAAATTACTTTAAGATTATTTTTTAATTCATTAATGTCTTCTATTAATGATCGATCAGTGTTTACACCGATCGATCGGGTATTAATTTCACTATCTTCGGTTATGTCCATGAAAGGGATTGTTTCTTTTTCCCAGATAGAATCGTCCGAAACTTTACTAGTTGAAGGTTTAGGGGATATATTTAATAGATCGGGCGATTTACTGGTTAATTTTTTAGAATATTTAGTTAAAGGAGGAGAGTATTTACTTGTTGAAGGTTTCGGGGATATATTTAATGGATCTGACGATTTACTGGTTAATGCGGATTTAGGAAATTTTATTGAATGGGACGATTTAGTTAATGCGTATTTAGGAAATTTTACTGAAGATTGGGACGATTTAGTTAATGCGTATATAGAAAATTTTACTGAAGAATGGGACGGTTTAGTTAATGCGGATTTAGAAAATTTGATTAAAGAATGGGACGCTTTAGTTAATGCGTATTTAGGAAATTTTACTGAAGAATGGGACGGTTTAGTTAATTCGGATTTAGAAAATTTTATTGAAGGAAGTGATCGTTCTGTTGTTACATCCACCAATGAAGATGACATGTCCTGTGATCGTTCTGTTGTTACATCCACCAATGAAGATGACATGTCCTGTGATCGTTCTGTTGTTGTAGGAGAGCATTGTAAAGGTTCTATTAATACCCGGGGATTCGGGCACAGCTGTACAGTTTCGATAGATGATGGTTCTTTTTGTCCCCGGTGCGTTGGAGTTGTGGGCCCGCTCTCTCTAGTATCTTTTAGTTTGTTTACAAATTTCATTAATATATTCTTTGACATTTGGATGCAATTCCTACAATGACATTGTTTTTTTACTGATTTAGAAATAAAACTTTACCTTTCATGACTTTGACTACATCTGGATGGGATACCCCATCCAGATTGCTTTTTTTCAATATTTTCTTTTTATTTTATTTTGTAGTTAGCTTATTTTTGGCGCAGTATGTCCCTTAAGGGATTTTGCGTCATAAAACCCAACACAACCAACCAACCTTTAACAAGTAAAAACCCGCTACATTTTTATTGGAGCTTATTAACGAGAATCATGGTCTTGTTTATTTGTAAACTTAAAGTTACAATGTTTTCTAAAATTATTTTAAGATTATTTTTTAACCCTTAACTGGTGAGGTGGGGTGTTTTTCACCCCAGACAAATTTAAATTCTAAAATATTGCCATTTTACATTACTAGACAATTTAGATACGTGAATTTATATGTATATGTATGTACACTTACAGAACTTTTTTCGTTGTTTTTATGTAATTAAATAATGCAAAATTCACAGGAAATTTTCTTATTTTAATTCACCAAATTTTGTGGAGTGTGTAAGAAGTCAAACTTTGGGGTGTCATACACCCCATCTCACCACTTATGTTATAAAAAATCACCTCACCACTTAAGGGTTAATTCATTAATGTCTTCTGTTAATGATTGATCAGTGTTTACACCGATCGATCGGGTTTCCTTATCTTCGGTTATGTCCATGAAAGGGATTGTTTCTTTTTCCCATGTAGAATCGTCCGAATCTTTACTAGTTGAAGGTTTAGGGGATATATTTAATAGATCGGGCGATTTACTGGTTAAAGGATATTTAGTTAAAGGAGGAGAATATTTACTTGTTGAAGGTTTCGGGGATATATTTATTGAAGAATCTGACGATTTACTGGTTAATGCGGATTTAGGCAATTTTATTAAATGGGACGGTTTAGTTTTTACGGATTTAGAAAATTTTATTGAATGGGACTATTCAATTTTTACGGATTTAGAAAATTTGGTTAAAGAATGGGACACTTTAGTTTTTACGAATTTAGAAAATTTTATTGAAGATGACATGTTCTGTGCTCTTTCTGTTGTTAGATCCATTGATGAAGATGTCATGTTCTGTGCTCGTTCTGTTGTTGGATCCACCGATGAATATGACATGTCCTGTGATCGTTTTGTTGTTAGATCCACCGATGAATATGACATGTCCTGTGCTTGTTCTGTTGTTGGATCCACCGATGAATATGACATGTCCTGTGCTCGTTCTGTTGTTGGAGGAGAGCATGGTAGAGGCTCTATTAGTACCCTGGGATTCGGGCACAGCTGTACAGTTTCGATAGATGATGGTTCTTTTTGTCCCCGGTGCGTTGGAGTTGTGGGCTCGCTCTCATCATCGCTCTCCTCGGATAGACTCTGATACAAAACAAATTTTTAAAATTATGTAATAAAATAAATAAAAACTTACAAATATTTGAAAACTAGCAAAAGCCATGCTTTGTTTGGCTTCGCGAAGCATTATTTCATTAGATAACTATTTGAAAGTAACAATATTTTTATAAATACACTCTAAAAAATAAAAGTGTAAATTTGCACACAAAAATGTGTAAATTGATGATACAAAAACGATTTGTTTATATGTATAAATTTGTGAGTAAATTGTCAAAATACACACCTAATGTGTAAATTTCAAAATACACATTTCAGTGTGTAATTTGATGATAACACTAAGTGTGTAAAAGTTATGGTGATCACTCATGAAATACCCACATTAATGTGTAAATTGCGAAAGAATACATATATATCTGTGTTATATTCTTACTCATTGATCTGTGTAATCTTCTGTGATTACACTGATAAATATGTATTACGCAAAAAACACATATTATTGTGTTATTGTAATTTACGCAGTTGTTTGCGTAATATGCAAAATACGCATATTCGATGGAGGTTCAATAACTATTGTGTCTAGTGTATATGAAATATCTGTACTGCAACGGGTTGATGAAGAATATCGATATATTTATGCTTAGTTTCAGAACCGTAGCTGCAATATTCATGTAGTTTTGTATGGAGGAGTAAAATGGGGGGGTAGTTGAAAGTCTGATTATATTAGCTTATGGGGCTAGATTTGTGACAGTGGATGCGATAAAATAGTGTTGTTTGGACTCGGGACCATAGTGATGTACAAACTTCTCATCCACTATCACAAGTGTAGTATCATAAGCTCCAAATGAGCCTATTACACTCACTCCCCTCCTCTTAAAAACTCCCTATAAATAGGCTTTTAGAACTTTACCTCTCCCTTTAAAGCTATGCTACTATAGCAGCTACGGATCTAAAATTCAGCATATAGTCACTTAAGAGATTAGTTTTTGATATTCCTCATCAACCATCATAGTACAAGTATTACTTCTCTGTTAGTGGGGAAGTATGGGACACATTGTGACATTTTCAATTTCTTTAATTATAAAATTGATTCTTCAAATTATGTTTCTATATTGTTCAAGGACATTAGAAAGTGTTTCATTTTGTATTCTATAAATCAAAGTTTTTGTATTTGTGTCAAGTAAAGTTGATTTTATTATTTTTGTAAAGTGTCCCATTCCTCCCCACTCTCCTCTAAATATACACATAAAAACTGCTATTTTATTTTCTATATTCTTCCTTGCTTTTTAATTTTATATATTCCCCTCATTTATATATTATTCAGAGCATGTAATTAAAAATTAAGATAAAGGGAAATAAATAATTAATTAATGATAGATTTTAGACTAATCAGATGGAATAATCATAGTTGGTAAACTTGCAATCTCCACACTTTTTATTTTCCGAGTTCAGACACAATTTTTCATTTTTTATTTTTCAGACTCAAGATACAAAGTCATTTATATTGAAGGCACTGTGTTACATACAGTTATAAAAGTAAAATTAAAATACTATTAAAAAGATAGAAAAAATGTATGTAAACTTCATCTCTCTCTCACACACATATATTATCTGCAAATATTTTAGCTGATTTGTTTATATATACATAAATCTACATACAGTTATATAAGTATAATTAAAATACTATTAAAAAAATAGAAAAAATGTATGTAAACTTCATCTCTCTCTCTCACACACATATATTATCTGCAAATATTTCAGCTGAATTGTTTATATATACATAAATCACCTATATTACATGTTAAATTGTTTTCTTTTCATAAATATTCATCATTACAAAGAATTTGCCATATAAAATATTATCAGGACTATCAAAAAAGCTGTTGAATCATTAAAGTAACATCTTTTGCATTAAATTTATATTTAGAAATTTGTGTCTTAAAAAAGAAAAAAAAATACAAATACAGTTGGCAAAAAAAGTATTTGTACACTCTAAAATTTTTAATTTTTAACTAAATAAAAACAGATATTTTGTCAAAAACAGTTTTAATACAGTCTGTTTACTGTGCGTTTTAAATTACACAACAGAAAATTTCGATAAAGATGTAAAATAATTTTCTAATAGGAAAAGTTTAAAAATTTCTTGCAAAAAAAGTATTTGTACATTTCTCCATCCTGATATGTACTGTGTTTTATAGTGTTTATGGTTCAAAGGACTACTTATACAGAAGCTGTTAATAATTTTTAACTTCATATTATATTTTTCTGATATTTAATTTAATTTGCTCTTGAAGTAATTGAGAATAGAACCTAAAACTAGAGAGGCACCTCTAGATATATGAAATCCTATTATTGAGCATAATAAAAATTGAAACTCGCAACAAGAATTTGTAAAAGCTTTTAAATTACCATCTACACTATTGGATGCATAGTGAGAAACTATGAATAAATTAGATGCATCGAAATTCAACGAAAACCAGGACTTCTCTGCAAACTAACAATGAGGGAAAAAGGGAGTGTTGTTAAAAAAGTTTTAAAAAATCCTATGCGTTCGGTTCAAAAATTTGCTGAAGACCTTGCAACATCTTCTCGCATCAGAGTAATACCTCAAACAATAAAAAATATTCTTCTCAATGCAGATTTAAAAGAAAGAACTTCAAGGAAAAATCCATTCATCAGCGAAACAAATAGGCGAAAACGCATAGTATTCGCTTTCGCATACAGAAATAAATCATTGGATTTTTGGAAAAATGTAATTTTTTCTCATGAGGGAAAATTCGGAAATGAATGATAAGTTCATGATGAGATAATAATGAGAGAATGATAAGTTCAATTTTGAATATTCATTATGACACAACTGTTATAATTTTTTATATACATACAATTATGTTTTATGTCAAATAAGTTCTGTAATAAAATGCAAAATTGAAATGAAAAATGCTGCAAATTTAGCATCTGACTTTACTGCTACCGAGCACACTTCCTCCACCTCACCAACACATTGTAACACTCTGATTTTGCCTTAATAAGTCATCCGAAGTTTTGAAATCTCAGCCATAGCAAATAATATTTATATTTATCTGTACACTCGCAAAACTTAATAGTTACCACCAATTTTAAATAAGAATAAAATATCCAAAAAAGATGTGAAATAATTTTTAAATTTGAAATTTAAAAATACAATTTACTAGTTTGTTTTATACAATGCATCAATATATATTTAAATATAGTTTATCACTTATAATTTTATCTGCAGTATTAATCACCAATTCATTTTTAACCAAATATGCGAAAAGCTGACGCTTTTTTTTCTTGTAATAAGTTCTGTATGTAAAATAATTTTAAATTGTAAGTAGATTATCGTTTTCAATATCATCATATCTATCTTTTTGTGAAAATTCAAAAAAACAATATAATTTATTAGCCTCCGAGGCTATTTCTTTCAGACAAGCTAAAAATGTCGTGTCATCAGCCCTGAATTTTCTAGTCAACCGATTTTGATAATTATTTTTTTAAATGAAAGCTATTTATTTGTAGTTGTGCCCATTTTAATTATTTTTTAATTTATTTCCATTTTTATATTTTATTTTTAATTTTAAAAGCTTTTTCATGACATTTCTTCAAAATGGTGGCAACACAGTTTAGCTTTCCTCTCGATAATAAAAATTTATTTTCTAAAATGATTGCGTATAATTATGCACTAATTGAGTTAAAAAAAATATATTTACTGAGAAATAATATTAATAATGTAAATAAAATGACAGAAAATAATATATGATAAAAATTAATGATAAAAATTAATGTCTAAATCAAAATAAGAGAAATTTCAAATGAGGAAAATTATGTCATTCAGCAACCAGATAAATGGGAATTACAATATTATTATGGATGCCTTTTTCATAAACAGTAACTTTTAAAGAACATTTGAAGAGAAAATGACGTCACTATTTAAAACATCGTATTTTTACTCATAACGATATTAGGTACTACTCTGTTATCCTGTCGACCAATTTCGCCAAATTAATAGCCAAATTGTACATATTGACATAATTTTTATTCTAAATAACGAAAAAATAAATAATCAGTAGAATATTAATAAAAATATTAATAAAAAGTCGAAATAAAAATCACTTAATGACATTTTAAACACATGAATTGTATTTAATGTCATTGAATGTGACATTCACGATCATCCATTACTGGCATTTAATCTTATAGTTTGGCGATGATTTTTTGGTCGATGGGATAACCTAGTAGTACCCGATATTACTTTTTTTTTTTTTTTTTTTTTTTTTTAAATAAAGCTATTTTTCTGTGAGTGCATATAAAATAAAATTTCTGGATTTCGCCGGCACTCATATCACAATTTTAACTGAACTTGTGCGAATATTTGCATGCAAAATTGTAACTGGCAGATTTGACATTTACTTTGTAAATATATTTATTATATATTGATTCAATAATGTAATTACTTTTGCTTTTTTTTTAAACCAAATCGATCGGGTCTTTTAAACATTTCATTCGTCGAATTCGATGGGATTCCATTCGTTTTATTGTTAAATTGCATTTCCTTTCACTCAGAGTCTATAAAAAAGCGTTTAAACTAAAGAAAAAATCCGTTTTTGATGAATCTATTCAATGAAGAAGTAGCACGTCAAATTGTATTTCTTTATTATTCCGCAATTCCAATGTCTCAGAGAGAAATTGCTATTCAATTGGGTATTTCACGCCCTTCTGTTTGCTATTATATTGATAAACACAAGAAAAAGGAAGTTAGTTCATTGCAATCTAAACGGGGTCTCCCTTCTAAAAAACTTCTATCGATTTTTTTTTTTTTTTTTTTTTCAAATCGGAGGCGAAACTGAATTCTGCAATGGTAGAATCTACATTCATCTTGTATAAAACTATTTTTTATTCGATGATATTTCGTTCCAATGAACTCTGTCTTTGTATTTTTCAATGAATTCTTCTGATAATTTTTGATGTTTAGATATATTTTCCCAATGAACTGTCTTTGTATTTCTCTATAAAATTTTCAGTCAGTGTTTGTTTCCAAGATATTCTTTCCAATGAACTCTATCTTTGTATTTTTCTATAAACTTTTCAGACAATGTTTGTTTCCAAGATATTCCGTACCAATGAACTCTGTATTTGTATTTTTCTATAAACTTTTCAGACAATTTTTGATTGTTCAGATATTCCGTACCAATGAACTCTTTCTTTGTATTTATCTATAAACTTTTCGGACAATGTTTGTTTCCAAGATATTCCGAACCAATGAACTCTGTGTTTAAATATTTCTATAAATTCTTCAGGCAAAGTTTGATTTTCAGATATTTCTTTCCAATCGACTTTGTCTTGAAATCTTTCAATAAATGATTCAGATAATTTTTGATTTGCTGATATTTTTTCCCAATCGACTATGTCTTGAAATTTTTCTATAAATTCTTCAGACAAAGTTTGATGTTCAGATATTTTTTCCCAATCGACTATGTATTGAAATCTTTCTATAAATTCTTCAGACAAAGTTTGATTTTCAGATATTTCTTTCCAATCGACTCTGTGTTGAAATATTTCAATAAATGATTCAGATAATTTTTGATAACGAGATATTTTTTCCCAATCGAATTCGGATGCAAATTTTTCTATTTGTTCGAAAGACAGTTCGCTCGCTATAACGTTTTTCCATTTTATTTCGTCTTTCCATTTGTTTATCAAATAAAGATATTCTTTTGTATTCGCATACAAAACTATGGAGTGGGAATGTTTTTTGAAAAGTATACCTTTCAAAGTATCCATTGTTGCATTTCTATCATAAAAATTCAAGGTCTACAAAACACAAAAAATAATTTTAAAGTTATAGTAACATTCGCAAAATTGTTTAGATTACGCATTTTCCATAATTTACTTCATCGCAATTTATTATAAAACATTTATTATATATCTGCACAAAATATGTATAAAATATGTTTTAAATCGTTATTAATATATAGTTTACATCAAACTCATTGTGACGATTTTTTTATTTTTAAATATACAATTTCTATGAATTCTGTCTTTGTATTTCTCTATAAAATCTTCAGACAATGTTTGTTTCTGAGATATTCTGTCACAATGAACTCTGTCTTGAAATCTTTCTATGAACTGTTCCAACAATGTTTCATGTTCAGATATACATTTCCAGTTGAACTCGTATGCAAATTTTTCTATTTGTTCGAAAGATAGTTCGGTTGCTATAACATATCTCCATCTTATTTCGTTTTCCATTTGTTTATTAAATAAAGATATTCTTTTGTATTCGCATACAAGACTATAGAATGAGAATAATTTTTAAAATTTATATTGCACAGACTATACATTGTTGCGTTTTTACTATAAAATTTCAAACATTTGAAATACTAGTAAATAAACTATCATTTTCAACATAAGCCAATATATTTTTAATTTTTTATAAAAAAATCTTTGAAATTTTTCATCTGTCTTTGCAACCAACTGTTGTCTATAAAAAAATTAATAAGATCCAATAAAATGAAGTGTTAAACATTTTGTTTTGAAAGATCTTATATAATCGATTTACAAACCATTTTTTATAAAGTGTTTATCGAATAAAAATTTCACACATAGTGAGTTTGTATCGACGCATTTTATTATAAAAATAAGTTTAAATTGTCTATTTGAATAATCAGTGACTTAGACATTTATTTAATTTGCTAATTCCAAATATAAACTGATTTTAAATTTTTTTATAAAATGTTCCGATAATTTTTGATGTTTTGAAATTACTTTCCAATTAACTTTGTTACGAAATTTCTCTATGAACGGTTCTGATAATTTTTGGTATCTAGATATTAATTCCCAGTCTACATAGTCTTGAAATTTTTCTATAAACTGTTCTGTTAATGTTTGACTGCACGATATATTACACCATTTCACTCTGTCTTGAAACCTTTCTATAAACTCTTCCATTAATGTCTGATTCCAAGATATGTTATTCCAATCGACACTATCTTTAAATTTTTCTATAAACTGTTCTGTTAATGTTTGATACCAAGATATATTATACCAATAGACTTTATTTTGAAATTTTTCTATAAAGGATTCTGACATTTTTTGTTTCAAAGATATTCCTTCCCAACGTACTTTATTTTGAAATTTTTCTATGAATGGTTCTGATAGTTTTTGATTGAAAGATATATTTTCCCAATCGACTCTGTTTTGAAATTTTTCTATAAAGGATTCCGATAATTTTTGTTTCCAAGATATTCCTTTCCAATTGACTTTGTTTTGAAATTTCGTTATAAACTTTTCAGATAATGTTTGATTACATGATATATTCCACCATTCGACTTTATTTTTAAAATATTCTATGAATTCTTCAGATAATGTTTGTTTCCAAGATATATAATTCCAGTCGACTCTATGTTGAAATCTTTTTATGAATTCTTCTGACAATATTTGTTTACATGAAATGTATTTCCAAAAAACATTATTTTTATGTTTTTTTATAAAATTTTCTGATAAAGACTGCAAAGTAGATATATTAATCCAATCGACTCTATCCTCATATTTCTCTATAAACTTTTCTGACAATTTTTGTTTCCAAGATATATATACCCAATCGACTCTATCTTCATATTTATCTATAAATTGTTCAGATAAAGTTTGATTAAAGGATATTCTATTCCAATCTACCACATTTCGAAATCATTTTATGAACTCTTCTGTCAGTGTGTGATAAGTCAATATATAAATCCAATCGAACTCAGAGTTAAAGATTTCTATTTTTTCGAAAGATAATTCGCTTACTATAACCATTCTCCATTCTATTTCGTCTTTCAAAAGTTTTATTAAATGAAGATCGTACTTTGTATTCGCATACAAAAGTATAAAATGTGAATGGTTTTTTAAAATAACACTTTTCAAAGTTTCCATTGTTTTATTTTAGTGTAAAACTTCAAAAAATACAACAAATATAATTTGTAAAATTTTTTAAAAGCAAATGTGTGTAAATAATATTTTGAAACTCCATCTATTATGTAAACCATTCCAACATTTCATTCTATCTTCAACATTTTTCAAATAACATATCTTCTCAATCTAACTATAAATTAAATTGTTTAGAAACAGTTTGATTGTTTTATTTTTTTTCATTTTATTTTTAAATAATTTTTATATATTCAATTTTATGTGAACGTTTGTCGAATTTTCTATAAAAAGTTCTGGTATTTTTTGTAATAAGATGTCTGTCTCCACTTAACATTTTTTAAATCTTTACGCAAATTGTTCTAATCTATTGTTTTTAAAAACAATTCGATTATTATAAAAAAAAAATTTTCAAATGATTGTGAGTGTTTTTTAAAATTAGTTTATCAAAAATTTTATTATTAATTCTATATATTTGTCATTTAAACTAGTAGGATAATTTTTATTATTTAATAATTCCTTTAAATACAATTTTTTTTTTAAATTTCTCAATGAACTGTTCAGATAATGTTTGACAATTAGATATATACATCCATTCGACTCTGTTTTGAAATCTTTCTATAAATTCTTCAGATAATGTTTGACAACTAGATATATATTTCCAACAAACTCTGTCTTGAAACCTTTCTATAAATTGTTCCGACAATTTTTGATGCATGTATATTCCTTTCCAACAAACTCTGTCTTGAAACGTTTCTATAAAATGTTCTGACAAATATATAGTCCAAGATATAATTCTCCAACAAATTTTGTCTTGAAATTTTCCTATAAATTCTTCTGACAAATTATAATTCATAGATATTTTTCCCAATTTAAATTGTCTTTATACTTCTCTATAAACTCTTCTGTCAAATATTTATTCCTAGATATTTTTTCCCAATTTAAATTGTCTTTATACTTCTCTATAAACTCTTCTGTCAAATATTCATTATAAGATATTTTTTCCCAATCAACTTTGTTTTTAAATTTTTCAATAAATTCTTTTGACAATTTTTGATATGCAAATATACCTTCCCAATCGACTCTATCTTGAAATCTGTTTGTTTTGCACAATTTTCATAATTCTTTAAAAGATATTAACTTTTATCGTATACCATTATTATATTGTTGACTTATTATCTTATTGATTTGACTGATTTAACTCTTATTTTATCCTGAATTGTGTTTTAATCTTTTGTACTTATTTTATTTACATTCATCACGTAACGCTTTCATCTTTTAACCTTGCTTTTTATCCACTTATATTTTTACATATTTTTAACAATTTTAAAAAACTTTTCAGTTTTTACTTCATCATGTTCTTGGCGCAGCATGTCCCCAGTGTGACTTTGCGCCAGTAAACCTCAATCAACCAACCAACCAACTATCTTGAAATCTTTCTACGAATTGTTCAGATAGTCTTTGATGCTCAGATATTTCTCTCCAATCGACTCTATCTTGAAATCTTTCTATAAATTCTTCCGACAATGTTTGATAATAAGATATTTCTCTCCAATAGACTTTGTCTTGAAATTTTTCTATAAATTCTTCAGATAATGTTTGAAAAATACATATTTCTCTCCAATAGACTTTGTCTTGAAATTTTTTCTAAAAATTCTTCAGATAATGTTTGATAATAAGATATTTCTCTCCAATAGACTTTGTCTTGAAATTTTTCTATAAACTCTTCTGTCAATAATTTATTTCCTGACATTCCTTCCCAATACAATCTATTACTCAACTTATCTATTGTTTCAAATGACATATATAATATTACAACGTCACCCCATTCTATTTTATTTTTCAAAACGTCTATCAAATTAAGCTCGTATGTCATGTCTTCAGTCGGAAGAGCTTCATATGTTTCGTTTTCTAAAAGTATTTTGTGCAAAGTTTCCATTTTCGAATCTTGATTCAACAACATATATAATATTTTATTATAAAATTTCATATTTTTGTACTAGTTATCGAAAAAAGGATCAATACAGTAAGAAATCGATAATTTGGCTAGACTATCTGTCTAAAAAACACAATATCAAAATACAGCATGCTTTAAACGGTGGTGAGAAAAAACTGAAATTAGGTGATAAAACTTATAAAGTGGACGGTTTTTATAATAACATCGTTTATCAGTTTCAAGGATGTCATTGGCACGGTTGTCTTCGCTGTTTTACAGAATCCACTGTCAATCTTCAAAATCAGATATGTATGAAAGATTTGTATGAAAGAACTCAAAAAATAAATAAATAAATAAAAGATAAACGATTTGAATTGATTGAAATATGGGAATGCGATTTTGATAGTGACAAAGAAATTAAAAAATATATGAAAAATGAATGGAAAAGAGATTTTGTAGAACCTTTAAATCCTAGAAACGCATTCGTCGGAGGTAGGTGTGAACCTACCAAATTAATATACGAAATGAAAGAAAACGAAAAGGGTAGATATAACGATGTTTGTTCACTTTATCCAACAGTGAATTACTTTGATTACTATCCTGTTGGTCATCCGGTAAAAATTTACAATCCGGAAAAATATGATAAGAATTGGTATGGTTTGATACAATGCAAAGTACTTCCACCTAGAAAGCTCTATCATCCTGTTTTACCTTATAAAGGAGAAAAATTAATATTTAGTTTGTGTAAATTATGTTCAAAACCTATAAAATGCGAAAAGAAACAATGTAAAAAATGTTATGAAATACGGAATAAAGAATGAAATCATACGGATGAGGAGAGAAGTCTTGGTACGTGGACAACTAACGAAGTTGAACTGGCTATTGAAAAAGGTTATAAGATTTTAAATATCTATGAAGTTTGGTATTTTGAAAAAAAAATCTAATACATTATTTAAGGATTATGTTAAAATGTTTTTGAAAATGAAATTAGAAACTGATGATAAATGGTCTGAAAATTTCAAAACTGAAAAAGAATATAAAAGGTGCGTAGAAAAGAAATTGGGTATAAGGTTAGGAGAAATCAAAGAAAACCCTGGAATGAGATTTATATCCAAAATTTGTTTAAACTCTTTATGGGGTAAATTCGGACAGAGAAAAAATATCAAACAAACAGAGAATGTAACAGAATTGGCAGATTTTTATAGAATTATACTGAACGACCGCATTAAAGACTTGAATATGATATTTTTAAATGATGAGTGTGTGCAAATGGATTATAAGATGAAAGATGAATTTGTCAAGAATAACTTTAATACGAATATTTATATAGCAGCTTTTACAACCAGTTCGGCTAGAATAAGATTATATGAAATGCTTGATAAATTAGGAGATAATGTAATGTATTACGATACAGATAGTATTGTTTATATCGATGACGGCTCTAATAAAGTAAAAACGGGCTGTATGCTAGGCGAATGGACCGATGAATTAGGAGAAGATAAATATATGAAATCGTGGATATCTGGAGCAAGTAAAGATTATGGTTATATTCTTAACGATGATTCTGTAAAAGGAAAAGTAAAAGGATTTAAAATGAGTTATGAGAGCGAAACTAAGCTCAATTTTGACGAGAGAATGAAAACAATAACGGCGGAAATTGACGATATAGATGTAGAAATAAATCAATTTCAGATACAAAAAGATAGAAATATTAAAGTGAATTAAATGAATAAAAGATATATGTTTGGATATGATAAAAGAAGAATTTTAGATAATTTTGATACTGTACCTTTTGGATTTTAAGCCGAATTTTTTAGTTTATAAAAAATGTTTTCTAATAAAATGGACGATGTCACCCTTATCATAAATGTTCAAGGTTTTATACTTCCTTTTAAGTCTATAGCGAGAAAAATAAGCTGGGTTCATTTAAAACAGGGAATAGGTGAAACTATTTCTGTGTTTACACCTAACTATGAATTAAGTGATCAAGACCATGGAATAGTTCGTCGATGTACAAACGATGTCCATGGTTTAAGATTTAAAAGATATTCAGATAATACAGGCTTATGGATTAGTAGTGACAATGTAAAAGATTATTTCATACAATTGCATCAGATATACGGCGGCACATTTGCTTTTAAAGGAGGAGTTTTTCCGAAAAGTACGTTTGAAGGATGGGGAATTCCTATAAAAATATTAGAAGTACCGAGATGCGTAAGAATCCTAGGACCGGGTTGCTCTATGTACAGATGTCTGTACTATAAAAATTTTCTTTCAAAAATTGTTTCTGAATAAATGGAAGAATTCAACAGTCTCAGATCGTTCCCTGTAACTCATAAGTTAAAAGATTTAGAACCAGGGAAATACAAACTGATTTCATTGAAGAAAATTCAAACAAAATTTGGAAATACGACTATTGCGAGATTGGAAGTTAATGATGTAGAAAAGGATTATTTTCTTAAAAAGAGTCATGGAAAAATTTCTGAAACAGCTATAACAAAACTGAATGAAGGTGGTTATATATTTCATTTTAAAGGAAAAAATAATGACGGCTTTTATGATTATGAATTAGAAAAAGCTTAGTCCTGCAATTTGATAAAAATCTTACAATAATCGGATGGATTTTATTTAATACCATTTATCGAACTATGAAAATATCAAACTAACAGAATAGTATTTAACTAATAATAACACATTGCTCAGTGGTGCACAAAACAGGAATTTTAATAAACATTAGTACATATTAAGATAAAATAAAATTTTCAACGTTTCGCGCCGTCTTCTGCGGGCGTCTTCAGGAAAATATGAAATGGAAGGCCTACGTTTGCATCTTGTTCGAGAGATATTTCTACTAAATTAAAAATTAAATGAATTAAAATTTAAAAATGTTGCCAATTACACGTGAGTAAAAATTAAAATATTGCAAGGAAATAAAAATTTTAAGGTTTTATGATGTTATGCCATATTTTTGGTATATTGTAGGATAAATTATCATTACATGGTTTATTTTCACGTGCTATGATTTCGATGGATTCTATTATTTTACCTTGAACTGGGTTATTGCATGGAACTATGATTTTGGCTTCCTCAAAATTAATATGGCAACCCTTGTTCGCCAAATAGAAGCGAGCAAGGGCAGTATTCTGTTCTATTCTAACTATTCTAACAGAATACTGCCCTTGCTCGCTTCTATTTGGCGAACAAGGGTTGCCATATTAATTTTGAGGAAGCCAAAATCATAGTTCCATGCAATAACCCAGTTCAAGGTAAAATAATAGAATCCATCGAAATCATAGCACGTGAAAATAAACCATGTAATGATAATTTATCCTACAATATACCAAAAATATGGCATAACATCATAAAACCTTAAAATTTTTATTTCCTTGCAATATTTTAATTTTTACTCACGTGTAATTGGCAACATTTTTAAATTTTAATTCATTTAATTTTTAATTTAGTAGAAATATCTCTCGAACAAGATGCAAACGTAGGCCTTCCATTTCATATTTTCCTGAAGACGCCCGCAGAAGACGGCGCGAAACGTTGAAAATTTTATTTTATCTTAATATGTACTAATGTTTATTAAAATTCCTGTTTTGTGCACCACTGAGCAATGTGTTATTATTAGTTAAAGTTTATGGTGCAACTGTCCTATATATATTTATAGAATAGTATTTATAATTGTAAATTAAAAGAGAGATTTGGTTATCTATTAAAAATTTAAAACATATCATAAAAATCATTTAAATTTTATTTCAGACTTCAATGTAATGCAATTGATAGTGATCTTTGAGGATATTTCTTATTTATTTAATCTGTATAAACTTTGTTCGATAAGCGGTAAATATTAGCATTTGACGAATCATGATTATTTAATCGGGCATCTTACAATAATCGTTACAATGGTCGACTGTCTAATTTTTTGATAATCGTAAAATATTAGCATTCTAAAATTTGTTCAAAAATGTACATATTTTCACGAATTAGCAAAATTTTTTGATGGAAATCTTAAAATAATCGTCACAATACTCGATATTTTAACAGTCTAATTTTTTGAGCAAAATCTTACAATAATCCTTAAAAAATAACGTTTAGTGGAGTATGAAAAGTGTTCCAGGGTGGGCCTCATATACTACTACTAATTATGCATTTTTGCCACAATCCTTTGACATAATGTGCTTTTTTTTTTTTTTTTTTTTTTTTTTTTTTTTTTTTTTTTTTTTTTAACTTTAGACAAAATTCATGTTTTTTTTTTACATTTGACTCTGAAATTTTCAAAAAAGTTTTTGTATGCAATAGCACATTTGAGGGAAAAAAAAAATTGTTGGCGAGACAATTAGCGTTGAATTCAGGAGGTGGTCTGGTAGGGAGAGAGTATTTCCCCCCTCCCCCACAAAAATGTGAGATTTTTTTTTGTATTCAATTATCAAAAAGTGCAATCCTCCCCCCCCCTCCCCTGAAGATACAGAAATCTCTCCCAGAGAAAAGTGTCTGAATTAAACACTGGGAACAATTATTTACATACTATAAATGTCATTTATTTAACAACAAAATATATTACAAACAATATAAATAATCATAATCATGCCAGCATATTTTATACAGCTTTTTAAAAATTAAGCAAAAAGTTTATCAAAATGATATCATAATGAGTGAGAAAGTTTTTAGAAAAGCAAATTAACAAGACATTTAAATATCATTACAATAAATGATATGCATGCAATGTTTTTTAAACCAAATAATAGTTTACCATATATAAAATTTATAAAAGACGCTCTGGAATATTTTTAACTAATCATAATGACATGTAATGAAAAAAAGTTTTGGGGTGTCTCAGAAGAATAAACATATAATAAGAACTGCACTTAGTAAATCCTTCTTTTTACAATATTATTTTAATGATTAAAGTATTTTTATCAGTCATAAATTATTTTTTTCGATTAAACTTTTAAAAACATTAAATTAGGTGTTAAACAAGATGTCAAACAAAAATTTAACGCTTCATTACACTATTTTAAAAAATAATTGACTGACAAACGTCAACAAAAAGTACTTTCTACCGCAACTATTGTTTTTTATAGAATCGTAGAAGAACGTATTATCAAGTTTTTTAAGACAATATGGCATTTAAATATTAAATGTTTTCTTAGATATCACATTTCTAAAACGGTTACTTTTACCATTTTTTCTAACATAATCGGAACTCTAACAATTTTAGGCCTACGGCTTACTTATGCATATGATTAGATTCAGTTAAAATTCAAAAATTTCTACATACAGATACAAATTTGATGTAGAACGAGAAAAAACAGTACAGTGTAAACAAAAGCATGCATATATTATATAGCTTACCTTGTTTTTCGGAAATAAAGAAGTAATCTCGCCGATCACCGCCGTTAATTCCGAGAATGACAACAAACAACAAACCGACGCCATCGCCAGTTTGGTTGGTTGGTGTTGATGTTTCACAAGGACAAGCGTCTCTCAAATTCGGCGCGCAAATCCGTTTTGGGGCGTTCGGCGTTCTGCGTTGTACTTTGTTGAAAGAAAGATAGAAGAGGCAAGAAGTAGATTTTTAAAGATTTATACTTACTACTGTCTTATCTATTGTAGAGGATTTTTTTTTCTTTTCTCGTTATTGAATTAGTTAATAAAGAATATGTATAAACTTATAAAAATCAGTTGCTTCGCATTTTTTTTAAATTCTCAATTACATAATTAAATTAGATTTTACTAAAAAGTAAGGACACAAAATCAAATTAAAATTAGTTTTAAAAAAATTAATAATTTTTTACATATTTTTAAAAATAATTTTTAATAATTAAAATATATTTTATAAATTCATATCAGCTTTTTTTTTTAATAATTAAATAAAAATTTATTAAAATACAAATTTTTCTACTCTTACATTAAAAATATTTTCCTAAAAATCGGAATAAAATATAGGATCACTAAACAGTTGTTACCAAAGTCAGACAGACGTTTTTGAAGATCTACATAGGTGGCCTATATCGGTCCACACAAATCTACCAAGTGTTACTGATAGCTAATTCAACATTTATACGAATAATTTAATAGATTAATAAAATATTATACATGTGTCCTTAAATTAAACACATAATAAGTATGCTTCAAAATGCATACTACAAAATAAATTTATATAAATATTTTATTAGCATTGTATAGTAATAATAATAATTAATTATGCTATACATAATTACATATTATGTATACTATGGATAAATTTTATTTAAATTAACTTTAAAAACGCTATGGTAACATAAAAAAGCTGTCCCTAGATTCTGATAGATTTTCTATCAAGATCTATATAGATGGCCCATACCGATCTACAGAAATCTACACACATTTTCTGAATGCTGTACGGATATTACACTTCAACATTTTCACAATTAATTTACTAGTTGAATAAATAGTATACATGTATTATTAAAATAAACGCATAGTATATATGCCACGAAATGCATACTACAAAATTAATTTATATCGATATTTTGTTATCGATATATTATTATTATATAATAATAATAAAATAATAATTAATTGTAGTATAAAAAATTCCGTATTTATATTACGATTAAATCTTATTTAAAATAACTTAAAAAACACTGTAGTAACACTAAAAAGTTGTTTCCAGATTCTGATAGATTTTCTGTCAAGATCTATATCGATAACCCATATCGATTTACAGAAATCTACCCAGATTTTCTGAATGTTGTACATATATAACAATTTCAACATTTTCTTACTTTTTACGGTTAATTTAATCCAACAGTAAGGTGATATACTTCTAACATCAATATAAATGCAGAATAAATGCGCTTCGAACTATATGCTACAAAATTAATTTATATGGATGTATCTGGGTTTCTAATGGGCAAATGGGCCCAGCTAAAGCCCATCTGTCCATATTGGACCCATATGGAGCCCACATGGGCCCATAGTTCTGTGCTGCCTGGGTAAATAAACATTGATGACAAAACAGTGTTAAAAAATTGACTCTTTTACATCATCATCACTCCATCACTTTTATAGAAAACGATTACTTCATCCTATCATGGAGTAGTCTCATTGGTCAAAAGAGAGATATTCTATAAAAGCAGAGGCGTGACGATGCGGCAAAAGGTTCAAATTTGTTAAAGTGTATTTGTAGCCAGATTGAAAAAATTTTTTATATATGTAATATTTCCTAATGGTGCATTATGAAATTGAAATGCAGTCATCGCAAATGTACTTAATTCATAAAGTATGACGTCATAGCGTTTGAAGACGAAACATTGATAAATGATAGCAGCAAAATTTCTCTTAAATAAGTAATATTTTCTCATTGTGCATTCTGAAATTTTCTGTGAGGGGTCCGGCGCTCAAATCTTTTTGCAGTTGACTGTATCATCCATATTGGACCGTTATAATAATTTTACAAATCGTGGCTGTAATATTTTATTTTGCTGGGTACCGGGACACATGGGTATTCCTGGTAATGAGAAAGCAGATGAGGCGGCAAAGCGTGCTTTAATTCCTTTATATCATACTGTCCCACTCTCAGACGTTAAACTACTTATCAATCATCTTATTCTGAATAACTGGCAACAAAGTTGGGACTTGGAATACACCAATAAACTGCATCATGTAAAACCAACAATCATGACCTGGCCTACCATATATCCTAGGAAATCCGATGTTATTCTGACTCGTCTGAGAGTTGGACATTCAAGAATCACTCATAAACATCTTTTACTTCGGGAGGATGCACCCATGTGTCCTCACTGTCATTTTGACTATCTGACTATTCAGCATGTTTTAACTGACTGTCCGGGTCTCCGGCACTTGTACGGAATCCATTTTAACTCTTCTTCACCTACCTTGACTAACCTAATTGGGGAAATGCCTCATGGGGCACTCTTTGATTTTTTAAAACAGACTAGCTTTTTTTTAGAGATTTAGGTTTTATATCCTTTATTTGTTTGTATTACCTATTTGACATCTGGATGGGATACCCCATCCAGACACCTTATCCATTGTTGTTTTATTAAATTCGTATTTATTACTTTTTACTCCTCGTTTGGCGCAGTATGTCCCTTAAGGGATTTTGTGCCATAAAAATCAATACAACCAACCAACCAACTTTATCATTCTGCTTCTTATCTACAGAAACCCAATACTGTACAAAATGTGAAACCGATCCAAAAGGCAAAAGCGAGGGTTACCATCCGAGGTTCACATCCGTGGCAGTCTGTTACCAAAAAACACCGCAAGTCACACCAGAACCTGTCTATTACAAATTTTAAAGATCCCATAAATTAATTCAAAATTACGTGGAAGACGCTATGGAAGAATCTTAAGACTCGAATGCAGAAGAGAACATTGTTTTTGACGAATTCATTCCTAATTAACTTTACATTTTTAAAAATCTGTGTCCGTTGAAATTATTTTTTTTATGACTTGTGCATGATCTCTTTTTTTTTTTGCTTTGCTTTTTTGAAAAACAATTACTGCATTATTTTTACTTTATTTAATTGCACCTTGTTTTTAACACTTGCCTTATTGATTTTACCTCTTACTTTTTAATTTTTGTGTTCTTTAAAATTGTGTTTATATATTTATTGTGGATTGTCTATATTTTAACAAATTTTATCGGTAATTTTATGTATTTTAACTAAGGACTGTAGAATTTTTGATTGGTTTTAAATATGCATTTTATCACTTATTCTTAGTTATTTTTCCTATTTTGACTTTGTCTTGGCGTAGCATGTCCCAAAAGGGACTTTGCGTCATAAAACCCCAATCATCCAACCAACCAATGCATTTTTCATTTAATCTTTATATGCTTTACTGCCACAAAAAGCAACTGCTAATGTTTGAAAAATACTATCATATGCACACGTATTGCTAATATCAACTTTGCTTGGTTTTAGGCTTAAATTTCCGTTTTTTAAAAGGCCAATTGGTCTTCTCGTAGATTTTTAAGAAAAATCAATTTTTGATAATTCAGGTTGTATTTGTATGTAAGAATTTTTCAACCTCTTTTTAGGAGGATATATTAATCCTCTCCAGTTTTCAAAAGCAAAATCTTCTGCTCATTGATTTGTGGGTGTTTTTAGCCTCCGATGCTATTTCTTTCAGACAAGCTAAAAATGTCGTGTCATCAGCCCTGAATTTTCTACTCAACCGATTTTGATAATTATTTTTTTAAATGAAAGCTATTTATTTGTAGTTGTGTCCATTTTAGTTATTTTTTAATTTATTTCAATTTTTATATTTTATTTTTAATTTTAAAAGCTTTTTCATGACATTTCTTCAGAATGGTGGCAACACAGTTTAGCTTTTCTCTCGATAATAAAAATTTATTTTCCAAAATGATTGCGTATAATTATGCACTAATTGAGGTAAAAAAAATATATATATATTTACTGAGAAATAATATTAATAATGTAAATAAAATAACAGAAAATAATTTATGATAAAAGTTTATGTCTAAATCAAAATAAGAGAAATTTGAAATGAGGAAAATGATTTCATTCAGCAACCAGAAAAATGGGAATTACAATATTATTACGAATGCCTTTTTCATATTACTAATAACAGTAACTTTTAAAAAACATTTGAAGAGAAAATGACGTCACTATTTAAAACATCGCATTTTTACTCATAACGATATTAGGTACTATTCGGTTATCCCGTCGACCAATTTCGCCAAATTATACAAATCGCCAAACTAATAGCCAAATTATACATATTGACATAATTTTTATTTTAAATAACGAAAAACAAATAATTAGTAGAATATTAATAAAAATATTAATAAAAAGTCGAAATAAAAACCACTTAATGACATTTTAAACACATGAATCGTATTTAGTGTCATTGAATGTGACATTCACGATCATCCATTATTGGCATTTAACCTTATAGTTTGGCGATAATTTTTTGGTCGACGGGATAACCTAGTAGTACCCGATATTACATTTCACTATTTCCTTTCATTATGGACACTGAGATTGAGATTTTACTTTCAAATGACTTCAGTTAGTGAAAATAATGTCACAGTAAAAATAAAATTAGATTTTTAATAAAACTATTTTTCTGTGAGTGCATATAAAATAAAATTTCTGGATTTTGCCGGCACTCAGATTACAATTTTAACTGAAGATGTGCGAATATTTGCATGCAAAATTGTAACTGGCAAACTTGACATTTACTTTGTAAATATATTTATTATACACTATCTACCAAAAAGTATTTGTACACTTTCAGTTTTTGACATTTTGTCAAATATTTAAAAATATACTGGTCGGATTCTTCTGGAACTTCAGAAATATAAAGATTATGTTTCACTTTATATTTATTTACATTCATTTGTTAAGCGGGTAATTAGGGGGCCGGCAAAAAAACAAAGAATAATAGAAATATTTGGGATCGCCCTGTACATGAAAATGCACGAAACGACTTATCGCTTTAGAATACAAATATATGAATACAGTAGAATATGTATTCTAATTTTTGTGAGAATAGCATGTATATTTATGGTGATAGAGCGATTTTTTTGAAAAATTCAAAAAATTCTGGTATGTTTTTTGTTTATATCATGCTGGGTTTTTGACCAAATTTAACGCAAATTTCAGAAAAATTGGCAAAATGCAGTAGAAAAAATGTAGGGCAATTGGAATATAAATATATTAAATATTTTATGAAATATGAGTAGTTTTATGAAATAATTTTTATCTGCGCATGCGCGAACGATAAAAACAATTCTTTTACATCATTTAATAGTCAATTCTATGGAGTAACTTATAAAAAAAATCGAATGAAATATCGTAAAAAATTCAAAAAGATATCATTATTATAAGTAAGCTGTTTTTACATTGCTCTCTAAAAACGGCTGAATGATAAGGGATTCTCCACAAATTGACATTTTTTATTGACTGACTTTTAGGAAAAAATTAGTATTTAATGTATACAATATCTAATACAATATTTCTGTTAATAAGTATCGTGACATCTGTGATGGAAAAGAATAAAAGCCCTTTTCCTTTTCTATCACAGGTGTCAAGATACTTATTAACAGAAATATTGTATTAGATATTGTATACATTAAATACTAATTTTTTCCTAAAAGTCAGTCAATAAAAAATGTCAATTTGTGGAGAATCCCTTATCATTCAGCCGTTTTTAGAGAGCAATGTAAAAACAGCTTACTTATAATAATGATATCTTTTTGAATTTTCACGATATTTCATTGGATTTTTTTTATAAGTTACTCCATAGAATTGACTATTAAATGATGTAAAAGAATTGTTTTTATCGTTCGCGCATGCGCAGATAAAAATTATTTCATAAAACTACTCATATTTCATAAAATATTTAATATATTTATATTCCAATTGCGCTACATTTTTTCTACTGCATTTTGCCAATTTTTCTGAAATTTGCGTTAAATTTGGTCAAAAACCCAGCATGATATAAACAAAAAACATACCAGAATTTTTTGAATTTTTCAAAAAAATCGCTCTATCGCCATAAATATACATGCTATTCTCACAAAACTTAGTGTACATATTCTACTTTATTCATATATTTGTATTCTAAAGCGATAAGTCGTTTCGTGCATTTTCATGTACAGGGCGATCCCAAATATTTCTATTATTCTTTGTTTTTTTGCCGTTCCCCTAATTACCCGCTTAACAAATGAATGTAAATAAATATAAAGTGAAACATAATCTTTATATTTCTGAAGTTCCAGAAGAATCCGACCAGTATATTTTTAAATATTTGACAAAATGTCAAAAACTGAAAGTGTACAAATACTTTTTGGTAGATAGTGTATATTGATTCAATAATGTAATTACTTTTGCTTTTTTTTTTAAACCAAATCGATCGGATCTGTTAAACATTTCATTCGTCGAATTCGACGGGATTCCACTCGTTTTACTGTTAAATTACATTTCTTTTTACTCAGAGTCTATAAAAAGGCGTTTAAACTAAAGAAAAAACCCGTTTTTGATGAATCTAGTCAATGAAGAGGTAACACGTCAAATTGTATCTCTTTATTATTCCGCAATTCCAATGTCTCAGAGAGAAATTGCTATTCAACTAGGTATTTCACGCCGTTTTGTTTGCTATTATATTGATAAACACAAGAAAAATGAAGTTAGTTCATTGCAATCTAAATGAGGTCGCCCTTCTAAAAAACCTCTATAGATTTTTTTTTTTCTAATCGGAGGCGAAACTGAATTTTGCAATGGCAGAATCTACACTGAACAGGGTTGGAAAAAAATCATGATTTTTTTAAAAAAATCAAAAAAATCGGATTTATTTGATTTAAATCAGATTTTTTTTATTTAAATCGGATTTATTTGATTTTTTTAGAATCCTATATTTAATTACTGTGTTTTTATGTTTTTACAATACATGAAGCAATTTTTTATAATAAATAACTAAAAAAGAATAAATAATATTTATAATTTATAAAAATAATATAAGAAATAATTATATAGTTAAGAAAATATTATATTCTAGTTATTTTTATTTCTTTAGAGAAATATTTGGAGCAAATTTTTTTTCCTCATATCCTTCAAGAGAAGAATCATCGCTTAGAGGGAAGGAACATCTTTCTAAAATGTGTACGAAGCATCCACATTTTACACACTTATGGGCTCACTGATGGCTGATGACCGTTTGCACATGCTACACACTTTGGAGTGGTATTAAATTTATTTTTTTATTTGGATATATTGCCATAGATATTTCTAGATTTGAATTGGGAAGTTTTTTTTGTGGAAAGTATTTCAGGCTAATTCTTTTCTTCCCGTATCATTGCTTACAAGGAAGGGGCACCCTTATAAAATGTGTATGAAACATTCACATTTTACATACTTATGAGCTCCTGACGTGAGTGACCGTTTGCACATGCTACACACTTTGGAATGTTATTAAGTTTATTTTTTTCATTCGGATTTGTGGCCTTAGGTATTTCTATATTTGAATTCTGGGAATTTTTTGTGGTGAAATATTGAAAGCAAATTAGTTTTTCTCCGTACCCTTAAAGAGAAGAATCATCGCTTAGAGGAAAGGAGCACCCTTCTAAAATATGTATGAAGCATGCGCATTCTACACATTTATGGGCTCCTGACGGCTCTTAACCGTTTGCACGTGCTGCACACTTTGGAATGTTATTAAATTTGTTTTTTTTTTCATTAGCACTTTTGTCCTTGGATATTTCTGGATTAGGTGTCTGCATAGTTTGATTTAAACATGTTATTTCTTTACCCCCATTTTGAACATTATCTCCAGTACTTAGTCTGGAATTCCAATTTGCGGCTGCTACCAGTTTCATTTTTCAGTCTAATGATTTCCGTCTAACATGTTTATCAAGTCACTTATTTTAATTAACTAGGGGGACCCCGCCCCCCTGCTCGCTATGCTCGCCAACCCCCCGCGTAATCGCCTCGCGATTCCAAATTATTGGCTACCCCCTGCTTGCTGCGCTCGCCAATACCCCATGGTATGAATAAACAGTTGCAGACCTTTCAAATGATGTGTCACACGACTGGTGTTGTAAAGAAATTAAAAATGTGCCCCCCTGGGGGTGCAGAGTGGGAGGCGACACAAAAGACATCCATAAAATGAATAAACAGTTGCAGACTTTTCAAATGATGTGTCACACAATTGGTGTTGTAAAGAAATTACAAAATGCGCCCCCTCTGAGGGCAGAGGGGGGGGTTACACACAAGATATCCATAATATGAATAAGCAATTGCAGACCTCTCAAATGATGTGCCACATAATTGGTGTTGTAAAGAAATTAAAAATGTGACCTCCCTGGGCAGAGCAGAGTGTGGGGGTGACACAGAAGACATCCATAATATGAATAAGCAGTTGCAGACCTTTCAAATCTTGTGTAACACGACTGCTGTTGTAAAGAAATTAAAAATGTGTCCCCCCTGGGGAGCAGAATAGGGGATAACACACAAGACATCCATTATATGAATAAGCAGTTGCAAACCTCTCAAATGATGTATCAAACGACTGGTGTTGTAAAGAAATTAAAAATTTGGCGAAATATTACAGCTATCGCCAAGTTGGCGTCACTTTTAGCAACTAATTTTGGTCGGCAAATTTGGCGATATATCGCCAAGTTGGCGTCAAACTTGGCGATTGTTGGTGATGGTAACCTTTTCTCTCTTTATGGTAACCCATACGGCGATGCATAGACGGAGCCTTTTCCTGATTGGACTATTCGACTCATGGAAGGAGTGGACAACCCGGATTCGTTAGTTCTGGAAATCTTCCACATCAGCATCATTCCAGGAGTCATTCCTTTTAAGGCTAGTTTTTTTTAACTATAGAAGGATATATTTACTAAGTAAATGATAAAATTTGAAATTTAAATTGTAACGAATTATTCTGTTTTTAGACAAACTATTTATTTTTGTGGAGATTCAGATTTTTAAAAAAAATCCTAAGAGGTAGGGATAACATCCCTTTGTTATTTTACTATGCATGCATAAATTATAGATTGAATTTTTATCAATCCAGTGCATTATTATATAGATCTAATATTTAAAAAAAAATCCTAAATTATGTTAAAAGGCTACTTCATTCACGCAGAATTGATCACCCTGATTGCTAATGTTAATCCTTTGGAAAGTTTTTAATATCTTGTTTGCATTCGATTGAACTTTCAACGAGGCAAGACGTGCTTTCGATGCTCTCTTCAAATGCGGACAGCGGCATCGGGTAACCTGGGGGCATGGATATAAACAGCCGCAGCAGGTCTTGACTCCACCGTGTCCGAGAGAAAACTAACTGCAGATCGTTTGGAAGCTTCTTATTATTAAAAAAAATTTGACTAGTTTTGCCGTCAGTTGGATTTCGACTTTCAACGAGGCAAGACGTGCTTTCGATGCTCTCTCTAAATGCGAACAGCGGTATCGGGTAACCGGGGGGCATAAATATCAACGGCCGCAGTAGGTCTTTTCACTACCGTATCCCAGCGAACACTGACTGCAGATCGCTCGAAAACTCTCCATTCCGAAAAAAAAAAATTGACTAGTTTTGCCGTCAGTTGGATTTCAGCTTTCGACGAGGCAAGAGGTGCTTTGGATGCTCTCTCCAAATGTACGTGCTTTAATAGTTTATAATACTATGTTATGCTTATGTTTTACTTTTTCTAATTAATGTACATATAGGCATACACACACACACACACACATATAAATATATAAAATATAAATATATAGTTGTTATTTTTTAAGTCAATTTTACCATTTAATTGATACATTACGTGACGTAGACGTTAAAAACATGTCTTCGATGAAAAAAGAACGCATAAGATTTACAAAAATTGAATAAAAGCATAAAATTAATATAAAATATCAGTTTGTAACTCAACGTAGCTAAAATAATAAAAGATTTTCGAGTGTGTACTCGAATATTTGTTGTTTAGCACGTTTCAAATTAGGTACCGGAAATAAAACAATTAACAAAATATTAAAAAAAAACAATATGTTTATAAAGATATTTTCAATTTTTTAATTTATCTATACGAATTCGCGGATACCTTACTCGAGGATTAAAAAGTCTCACTTACTTGTGGTCAGTTTCGGTCAGGCATAACTATGAGAGCATCCTTCATAGAGCACATAAACACTCTTCCAGTAAACAAAAAATATCCAACGGAGCAGCCGCAGTAGGTCTTGTCACCACCGTATCCTAGCAAACACCGACAGCAGATCGCTCGAAAACCCTCCTTTCCGAAAAAAAACCCTTAAAACTTGACTAGTTTTGCCGTCAGTTGGATTTCAACTTTCATCGAGGCAAGACGTGCTTTCGATGCTCTCTCCAAATGTGGACAGCGGCTTCGGGTAACCGGGGGGGCATGGATATCAACAGCCGCAGTAGGTCTTGTCACTACCGCATCCGAGGGAACACTGACTGCAGATCGCTTGAAAACCCTCCATTCCAGTGTTGCCAGATTGTCTAAAGGCTTTTTCCCCAAAATTTCTGGAAATTTCCCCAAATCAGGCCTTTTTTCAGAAAAAGTCCCCAACGCAACTTGTGCTCAAAAAGGAAAGTTTTCAATTTTCAATTTTCCGTTATAAATTTTTTTTTTAACAAAGTTAAAGTCAATTTTTTCCCCAAATCAAGCATTTTTTCAAAAAAATTTCCCATTTACAAGACAAAAAAAAAAAAAAAAAAAAAAAAAAAAAAAGGTTTAGCATTTAAACTTAACAGAATTCTGCATGGATATTCAAAGCTAATTGACCAGAACAAGAAATACATTTTACAACGACATAAGCTTGTTTTACAGATGTTATTTAAATTGTTGCGAGACGATGATGCTGGCCTACCTTTACATTAGCTCAATCTACGCTCAATTCTTTATACCAATAACTTTTTCAAGGTTTTGACCATCTCTAGTTGAGGTTTGAATGAATCAAAGATGATGTTAACATTAGGTACATTTATCTGACTTAGCTATAAAACATGATTTTCAATTTTTGTCATTCCTTCTGAAGCATTTATCGAATGTAAAGCATCTATATTGTATTAATCGCTGTGATTTTGTCAATAATAAAAGAAATATATCTGCTTTTAATATTTTTAAAAAGCACATCAAATGAACGTTTCGGACACGTCCTGAAGATTTAGTGATGTAAAAGTCTAAGTCGTTTAAGACCGCAGAGTTTTCATTCAAGTTTCTTATAAAAAGTTCTAAAAGAGCTGCTGCAATAGTATGCAATTGGAGGTCTTGCAATTGCAAATATCTCTATTGGCATTCCACGAAACACAAATTACACAAGCATTAACCAACAACAAAAAAAGTTATAAAATTGTTTTTATTTTTGTTGTATAAATCTATACTATTAAATGAAATGTATTTCTGTGCTTCTGTGTCCGATCGCGATGACAGGAAAGTCTATCTCACTAACTTATCTGAAAATTCAGGTGGAGGATAGTCCAAGGCAGATCGTGATGAATCAGTAGTACATGTAAACGGTAAGAAAGACCATGAAAAATAATGATTTATATCTATTATTTCTGTATTTTATTTTCCAAATCAAAATCGAATTTGAGACAGATCCAGTACTGGAAAACGTCTGAAAGTAAAAATTGAAATTGGGAAAACAATTCCCCAAGTTTTTCCCCAAAAATGTTCATTGTCCCCAAACATGTCCCCAAGAATTACTTGTCCCCAAAAAATTCCCCTGGAGGTTCAAAATTCCCCAAATTGGGGACAAAATCCCCAATCTGGCAACACTGCTCCATTCAAAAAAAAAAACTTTTTTTGACTAGTTTTGCCGTCAGTTGGATTTCAGCTTTCGACGAGGCAAGACGTGGTTTCGATGCTCTCTCCAAATGTACGCGCTTTAATGCTCAATAATACAATGCTATACTAATGTTTGCTTTATAATTTACTTTTCAAATTGATATAAATGAAAAAACTTCTCTTGAGACTTCTCACACCAAAGACAAAGTGACCCGAAAGTTTCATATGCGACACGACCCAGATCGAGTCGAGGTGACCACCGGTCAGCGGCGACTGCGGGGGGGGGGGGGAAACATGGACATTATGAACAGCAGCCGCTCTTCACTCCGCCGTCTCCAAACGAAAAGCCGGCTCTCTGCAACACACGGGCACAAAAAATCGAGTCGAAGTGACCGCTGGTCAGCGCGGACATCCGAACGAACGGGACGTTTCGATTCTCCGATTCATTTCAGAAAGTTTGATATGCGACACGACCCAGATCGAGTCGAGGACTATACTTTTCCGCGAGCTCTTTCAATATGGGCATTAGGTAACCAATTTCGTATCGTTGAAAACCGCGTCCTGCTCTTAAAATAAACATAGCCTTGTAGATGTCTGCGGCCAGTAGTCGGACATACTTCGCGGCCGTATACAAGATATTTAATCTTATCGCGGACACTCGCAAACGGCTCATTATTCACTTCGTAACTCGTAAAACACCAACTCTTAGAGCGCGGAGACTCACGACCGCTCATATCAACGTCCAGGCGGGAAATGGACAGAAACAACAAATCCCACAATCCTTAGCGGTTTGGTCGGTCGGTCGAGGGCCAGCAGGTAATACTAACTGCTGGCCCCGCCTTTTTTCCCCTCGCGGTTCTTCATTTTTGCGCGGCGCGCTTTACGCAAAATGAAGAACCACGGAAAACTCACTTTTTCTACCGGCAGTTTATGCTAACCTGCACGGCTTAAATAAATTCCCGCTTTGCGGCTATGAAACACAGAAAATACACAGTATTGTACAGGACTATACTAAAAAGCATAGCTAATTTATTTAAGCAAATTAGTACATATTTCTACCTCGAAAAGTAGCATTCAAGTAACACACTTTTTCAAGAAAAAATACAACAGGAGGATTATCTTTATCATCTCTTGATTCATTTGTTTTATGATACAATGTTAAACCCTAAACCATGATTGATCAAAAGTCATTGATGTAGTACCATACCAAACTGTAGGACCACGTGGATTAGTAAAACCAGTTCCTTCTACAAGTTCTTTAACACTTTTTTGTTTAGAAAAGTCTTTAGAGCAGTTACACAATCAATAAATCTTGGTTGTGGAAAACGAAAAATAAATTTTTTATACTTCTTGGAATTAATATATAAATTTTTAAATGAAACACGATCATCAAAAATTTTTTCACGTGTTAATGAATCATCCATATATCTATCAGCATCCCAACCTAATCTAAAATACATGCAATGAGGTAAATCAACATGTTGACCAACGGGATAAGAAGTGATATCTTTATCAATCGTAGAAGTGGAATAAGAGATAGCAATAATAATACAAAAAAATGACACATAATTAATTTTAACATTACAATAATTATTACACCAAGTATCCCAAGGCTCATCAAACAAATCACAGGAAGCTTTCGAACGATACATGTAAGGATTATGATTGGCCCAATTTGCTGGGCTTGCAGGCAAATATTTCTTATACGGATACAAAACACTTATAACAACATCTTTAAAACTGTGCCGAATTTGAGCTGGTACTCGAGCACGGTGTATTCTTATTCTTCTTCGGCGACGAAAAATCCTCTTCCGACCATAATAACGCTTCCGCCTCCGAACCAAACGTCTGCGCATTTTGAAAGCTACTGACCAAATAACTATCTACTTCATCAGTTGCAACGGTTCCAGAAATAACCGGAAATTCGTTATCGTGCGTCATCAACGCATTTAAAACACGTGTTGGAGGGCAAGAAGGTCTACGTTTCGTAACTTTCACGTCAAGACCTGTACAATCATAAACATCAAACCTATCTTTAAGAGCTAATAATATTTGACCTTCAAATAACTCTTCTAAGCTATAATTAGATGTACAATAAATCTTATTTGGTCTAATTTTCATAGAACTACATTTAATTTCAGCAATAAAAGGATATCGATCACACCAAATTTTTAAAAAAGATCCTATCCACTTACTGTGATTTGTATCAATATCAGAAATTAAAACAAATTTCTCACCTTTATAGCCATCCCACCACTTGTTCAAAGGTTTCACATATAAATCTTCAATTTTTTTAACAGCGTAATCCTTACCACATCTCGGAGGGCCATAAATCCAAACACCACATGAATTTTCTAAGTCATCCGTACCATATAATATAAGACTGTCCAAAGTCGCCTTCTACCTGGTGACCACTGGTCAGCGGCAACCGGATGGACACGGAGATCAACAGCAGCGGCCGGTCTCGACTCCGAGCGAAAGGCCGACTCTCTGTAACGCACGGACACAAAATCGAGTGGAAGTGACCGCTGGTCAGCACGGTCATCCGAACGAACGGGACGTTTCGATTCTCCGATTCATTTCCTAAAGTTGGATATGCGACACGACCCAGGTCGAGTCGAGGTGACCACTGGTCAGCGTAAGTCTCGTGTCGCGAAAAAAACAAAGTCCACAACCATGTTTATTTTTCATCAAAGTGTCAATTCTCTCAAAGTGGAACCGGCATCCGGACAGCAGCGTTAGTGGATCTTGACTCCACCGTGTCCCAGCGAAAACTGACTGCAGATCGCTCAAGAGCTGCCTATTATTTAAAAAAAAAAGAATTTGACTATTATTGCAGTCAGTTGCGTTTCAGCTTTCAACGAGGCAAGACGTGCTTTCGACCCTCTCTCCAAGTGTACATACGCCCCCCAGGGGAATACCTTCTTTAGGTATTTACGGATTTCGCGACCCCGGGTTCCCGAGCGATCTTCCTCCATTCCTTTTTTCTTCTCTTTTTTAGTTGTCTATCCTTTTTTCTTTGTTTCACACTTTTTAATCTCCTCCTTTCAGTTTGTTATCCCTCTTTGTTCTTGTTTGGTTTTTCTACTAACTTTTTGTTCATAGTTCTTTGTTCTACTAACTTTGTCGTCTTCACTAACTTGTTTGTTTACATAGTTCTCTGTTTTTACTAACTTTGTTTTCGTTCTTTTGTTGAAAAAAAAAATTAAAAATGCTCAAAAAGACAAAAAATATACCAAGTTTTTTTTAAGCTCCCTCCATAATTACTTTTTTATATACAATAGTGGTTTTTTTATTCACGTGAGACACCCTGGGTGTTGAGGTTTCTTTTAACCTCATCGACTCGTTTCTTCCTTTTTAGGTTGATATCGGGTCCCAGGGTGCAGGGCATCTCCGAACTCCGGTTCCATGATCGGGGGGGCGCCATGCTTGCATGGTGGCTATTAGGGTCAACACCGGGCGACTAGTGCCTTTCGGCGTAAGGGCCGGCTGTAGGTTGGACAGAGCTGTAAAGGCTTACTTACGGCTACCCATTCTCCCTGGGAAAGAACTGGAGCTTTGGAGATGCTATCGAGTTTAACCCAATGTTCGAAAAACGTGGGGGTCTGTTGAAAATAGTTTTCGCCCTTTTGTGACCTGCACAAGACGTAACGGTAAGAAAAAGGGTCGGTGACCAGGCCCGATGCCTGGCGTTTTATACATCTCTCTCTCATTATGGTTACAATTATAGGAAATAAGACATGCGATGTGGAGGCCCCACAACCCACTATCTCACTTAAAAATTGTTCAGGTGCCAAAGAGAATACTGCTCTAAATTGGGGAGAAAGAGTTGAAGATTTTCTATCCAATATGGAAAGTAAAAATGCCAACTCTAGCACTAGTATAGCTGAAGAAAGATTTTTTGTTGTTAAACGGCAAGAGGGAACGTTTGATAAAACATCTCCTTTTTTGATCAATAAGGCTATTAATGGTTTAGTTGGTGCACCAAAAACTATAAAAAAAACTCCGTACAGGCGAACTGTTAATTGAAGTCTCTAATAATGAACAGGCAACTAACTTAAAAAAAATGCACTCACTTTGCTAATATTCCTGTCACCATTTCTCTACACAGAACTTTAAATACATCCCGCGGAGTGATTTCAGAAACTGACCTTTTGTACGTCACTGAAACTGAAATAGTAGAAAATCTAAGAGACCAGAATGTGATTGGAGCTAAAAGAATACAAATCTACCGTAGAGATGAACAAACACCATCTAATCAAATCCAGATACCTACTAAGCACATTATCCTAACCTTTAATACACCCACCTTACCAAAATATATAAAAGCTGGTTATTTATCATGCTCTGTCAGACCATATATCCGTAACCCATTGCGTTGCTTTAAATGTCAACGCTTTGGGCACTCAAAAATTGCCGAGGTAAACTCACATGTGGTCGGTGCGGCGTAGTTGACCACGGAAGTGTCCAATGCCATGCACCCCCTTCTTGTGTAAATTGTAAAAAAGACCATCCATCTTATTCAAAGACGTGTGAGCAATGGAAGAAAGAGAAGGAAATTCAATCAATACGCACAAAAGAAAATATATCCTATCCCGAAGCAAGAAAAATAGTTGAGTCGAGAACTCCCAAAGTTGGTGTATCATATGCTGCCGCCCTATCCATAAATTCCTACAACACTTATCAATCCACTGCAACACAGACAGACCTCTCTAACGAAATTAGTCATCAATCTAAACAAAAAGAAACCACCCTGTCAAGTAATTCTGATAAGAAAAATCGATCTACGCAATCCAACTCTTCAAAATCACTGAATACTGTTCCCCCTAAATTACCACAGAGTTCCTCTTCAAAGCCGTCTCTATTTCCTAAACCTCCTCTCCATAAAAAAGCCCTCAAAACATAACTAAAAATGTACTTCTAAACCGTAGATCTGATGCAGAAAAACATAAAATACCAATAATTAAATCAGCTGTATCACAGAATGAAAATAATCTAAAAAAGAAAAAAACTAAAACTTCTAAGAATGACAATGTGAAACAGATGTCAATGGAGGATGACGATGCTGTAGAAATCCATCCTGAACCGGATGCTGAATTGGACGATGGAGATAGTATGTCTACTATCTCCGAACAAAATGACACAGATATACATATCTAACCCCCTCTTCATTTATGACTAATATTATTTCGTGGAATGCCGTGGCTATCACAATAAATATGACGAAATCCGTAATATTCTAAATGATTACCATCCACTTTAGTGGCGCTTTTTGTCTCTCGCAGCTTACCCAATTCTCATTTACCTTTAAACACTAATTTACAAGCTGTTGCTGTTCGTGTACATATAAAAAGTCTCATTACAATCTGTACCATATATCTGCCACCTAACCAAACTATTAACCTAGCACATCTTGATGATCTTCTTTTCCCAATTCCCCATACCTTTAATTATGGTAGGAGACTTTAATGCCCATAGCCAACTGTGGAGTAACTCTGATAATAACCGACGTGGAGATATAATAGAGAAATTAATTTCTGACAATGGCTTATGCCTGCTTAATAATGGTGATTATACTTATTTTCATGAACCGAGCCGTACTTTCCATGCCATAGACCTTTCCATTTGCTCCCCATCACTATATCCATTATGGAACTTCTGGGTTTCAGATGACTTGCATGGCAGTGACCACTTCCCTATTTTTACTACATTGACTAATCCTGATGGAGATTCTAATAACTATCCAAAAAGATATGTATATGACAGAGCTAATTGGCAAAATTTTACTGCTCTTGCAAAAATTACTGATAACATGATAGCTGATGATATTGACAAAGTACTTGATAATATAACTCAATGTATTATCAGTGCTGCTGATGCTAGCATTCCAAAAACTTCTTCCTCTCATAAACACAGAAAATCATGGTGGAATAGTGACTGCCAGGAGGCAAAAAAGAGACAACAAAAAGCTTGGGGTCTTTTTCGGAGGTACCCAAATAACAATAACTACATATTATATAAACAGCAAGGGCTGAAGCTAGAAGAGTGCGACGTAAAAGCCAACGTGAATCCTGGGTTAACTATGTATCAAGCATAAACTCAAATACCTCCAGTAAAGAACTGTGGGCTAAAGTGAAAAAATGTATGGGCATTTACTCAGAAAATTACATTTCTATTTTAAAACATAACGGTCAAACTATCACCTCTCCTAAGAACATAGCCGAGACAATAGGGTCTACCCTAGCTTCTATTTCTAAATCAGACGCATATCCAGAACCTTTTTTATCATACAAAAGACGAACTGAAAAGACCAAGATTGATTTTAATTCTCATAACTCTTTTTCATATAATGAACCTTTTATTATGTCAGAACTTTTAAAATGTTTGCAAGATAGTCGCTTATCTGTCCCAGGTCACGATGGCATCACCTATATTATGATCAAGCATTTGTCTGCCCCTCTCTTGACGCACTCCTTTCTTTTTACAATAGAATTTGGATGGAACAGATTTTTCCTCGAGCATGGTGTAGAGCTATTTTGATTCCTTTTCCTAAACCTGGAAAAGATGCTTCCAATCCAAATAATTATAGCCTATCGCACTCTCTAGCAGCCTTTGTAAATTACTTGAAAAAATGGTCAATTGCCGCCTCGTGTATATTTTAGAGACTAACCATATGCTCACTGCTTTTCAAAGTGGTTTCCGACGTGGTAGGTCAACTATCGATAACTTACTCCATCTTGAACATTATATTCGGACTGCCTTTCTCAAACGCAACCATTTGGTGTCAGTGTTCTTTGACATGGCGAAAGCCTATGACAGAACTTGGCGATACGGAATTCTCAGAGATCTTTATAACATGAACTTCCGCGGGAACCTGCCAGTTTTTATCAGAAATTTTCTTGCCATTCGAGTCTTTCAAGTCCGAATTGGGGGAACTCTATCTAGCTTTTATGAACAAGAAGAGGGTGTACCTCAGGGCAGCGTCCTGAGTGTCACCCTCTTTGCTATTAAAATAAATGATATTCTTAGACAACTCCCTTCTTCTGTGAAGGGAGACTTATATGTTGACGACTTCCGTATTATGTGTATGGGACATGATATCCGTTTTATCGAAAGACAGCTACAAATTGCCATCACCCACATTCTTAATTGGACAAATAAAAATGGTTTTATTATTTTTAAGGGCAAAACTTCTTGTATACATTTCTGTAGACGTAGGGATCTACATCCAGATCCTGAAATTTTTATTGGCTCATCTCAAATTCCTGTTATGGATAATATTCGTTACCTTGGCATATATTTTGACAAAAAACTTACGTTTTTACCACGTTTTACAATTAAGGAATTTCTAAATTTAAATTTAATAAAAAATTCTAAAAAATTCTTCTTTTTATTAAAATTAAATTCTAAATTTAATAAAAGTACTATCTAACACTTCTTGGGGTGCAGACCGTACTTCTCTTCTTAATATATATCGTGCTCTTATTCGTTCTAAAATTGACTATGGCTGCCAGATCTACGGTTCCGCTTGCAATTCTGTTCTTAAAAAACTAGACACTGTGCACCATAGCGCACTTCGTGTTTGCTCTGGTGCTTTTCGTACTTCACCAGTTCTAAGCATATATGTCGACTGTTATGAACCTCCATTACACTATACTCGGGAAAAACTTTCTTTGGAGTTGTTTTACCGCATCCTTTCATATCCTGGTCATCCACTTCATACATTTCTTTTAAATACTGACAATGATATTCTTTATCAGCATCGTCCTTCTTGCACCCCAGCTTTTGGTGTCAGAATGAGAAATCTAACCATCAACAGCCCTATGAGTAATATTGAAGTTAGCGTTTGTCCATTACTTATATATCCTCCTTGGAACCCTCCTGTTATCAGCACCCTCAATCCATTTAAAGATTATGATAGAAAGAACTTGGCCCCATCTGCATGTAAACAACTATTTGCTGCAGATCGTGCTGACTTTTGTAATCATATGGACATTTACACAGATGGTTCTAAGAGTGGGAATATTGTTGGTTGTGGTGTTTATTGTGATGATATTACCCTTAGTTATCGGCTTCATCCTGCTACATCTGTTTCTACAGCCGAATTAATTGCAATAGAAAGGGCCATGTTATACATATCTCATCATCATAACAGATCTTTCATCATTTATACTGATTCAAATAGTTCTATTGATGCATTAAAATCCTTTAAAAAACATTCTTATGTCTCAGACATTCTGGATTCTTTTACTAATTTGACTAGACGTGGTTATAATATTTTATTTTGCTGGGTACCTGGACACATGGGCATCCCTGGTAATGATAAAGCTGATGAGGCGGCAAAACTTGCTCGTAATCCATTACATCATAAATTACCATTCTCAGACGTTAAACTAGATATTAAACATTTTATTCAGAATAGTGGCAAGAAGACTGGAATTTAGAATACAATAATAAGCTGCACCATATTAAACCTACAATCGTGACCTGGCCTCCGACTTATCCAAGGAAAACTGACGTTCTTTTGACTCGTCTGAGAATTGGGCACTCAAGAATCACACATAAACATCTCTTGCTACGGGAGGATGCCCCCATGTGTCCTCACTGTCATTTTGATATCTTGACCATACATCATATTTTAACCGATTGTCCTGGCTTACGGCACTTGTACAGACTGTATTTTAATTCATCATCACCAATCTTGACAAACCTCATTGGGGAGACACCTCATGGGGCACTTTTTACCTTTTTAAAACATGCTAGACTTTATTCCGAAATATAATCTCTTCATTTATATCATTGTTTTTTATAACTTGAACTTTTAGAACTTTATTGGCATCTGGATGGCATAATACTTATGTTTTAATTTTTACATTTGCTTGACTGTATCTGGATGGGATACCCCATCCAGACAGTCTTTTTTTTTGTCTTATTACTCTTTGTTTTGGCGCAGCATGTCCCTCAAGGGATTTTGTGCCACTAAAATCCATACAACCAACCAACCAAGTGTACATACTTTAACGCTCAATAATATAATGTTATGCTTATGGTTTTCCTTTTCCAATTGATGTACACACATGTGTATATAGGTTTACAAAAACTGAATAAAACCATAAAATCAATATAAAAATATCAGTTTGTAACTAAATGTAGCTAAAATAATAAAAGATTTTCGAGTGCGTATTCGAATATTTGTTGTTTAGCACGCTTCAAATTAGGTACCGGAAATAAAACAATTAACAAAATATTTTTTCTAAATAATATGTTTATAAATACATTTTCAATTTTTTAATTTATCTATACGAATCTGCAGATATCTTACTCGAGGGATAATAACTGTCACTTACTTCTGGTCAGTTTCGGTCAGGCATAATTATGCGAGCATCCTTCATAGAGCACATAAACACTCATTCCGGTAAACAAAAATATTAAACGGAGCAACCGCAGTAGATCTTGTCACTACCGTATCCGAACGAAAACTGACTGCAGATCACTCGAAAGCGTCCTATTCCCTCAAAAAAAAAAAAAAAAAAAAAAAAAAATTGACTAGTTTTGCCGTCAGTTGGATTACAGCTTTCGACGAGGCAAGACCTGCTTTGGATGCTCTCTCCAAATGTACATGGTTTAACGGTTAATAATACTATGTTATGCTTATGTTTTACTTTTTCTAATTAATGTACATGTATGCATACGCACACACACACACATATAAATATATGAAATATAAATATAAATATATAGTTGTTATTTATAGTCAATTTTACCATTTAATTGATACATTACGTGACGTAGGCGTTAAAAAATGTCATCGATGAAAAAAAGAATGCATAAGATTTACAAAAACTGAATATAAAAGTATAAAATTAATATAAAATATCAGTTTGTAACTCAATGTAGCTAAAATATTAAAAGATTTTCGAGTGCGTACTCGAATATTTGTTGTTTAGCACGTTTCAAATTATGTACCGGAAATAAAACAATTAACAAAATATTTTTTAAAAATAATGTACTTATAAAGACATTTTCAATTTTTTATTTATCTATACGAATCCGCGGATACCTTACCCGAGGGTTAAAAAGTCTCACTTACTTGTGGTTAGTTTCGGTCAAGCATAACTATGCGAGCATCCTTCGTAGAGCACATAAACACTATTGCAGTAAACAAAAAATATTCAACGGAGCAGCCGCAGTAGGTCTTGTCACCACCGTATCCGGGCGAACACTGACTGCAGATCGCTCGAGAACTTCCCTTTCCGAAAATAAAATTGATTAGTTTTGCCGTCAGTTGGATTTCAGCTTTCGACGAGGCAAGACGTGCTTTAGATGCTCTCTCCAAATGTACATGGTTTAACGGTTTATAATACTATGTTATCCTTATGTTTTGCCTTTTCCAACTAATGTACATGTAAGTACATTAATATATGCATACGCACACACACACACATATATAAATATATGAAATATAAATATAAATATATAGTTGTTATTTTGAGTCAATTTTATCATTTAATTGATACATTACGTGACGTAGGCGTTGAAAAAATGTCATCGATGAAAAAAGAACGCATAAGATTTACAAAAACTGAATATAAAAGCATAAAATTAATATAAATTATCAGTTTGTAACTCAATGTAGCTAAAATATTAAAATATTTTCGAGTGCGTACTCGAATATTTGTTGTTTAGCACGTTTCAAATTAGGTACCGGAAATAAAACAATTAACAAAATATTTTTTAAAACAATATGTTTATAAAGACATTTTCAATTTTTTATTTATCTATACGAATTCGCGGATACCTTACTCGAGGGGTAAAAAGTCTCACTTACTTGTGGTCAGTTTCGGTCAAGCATAACTATGCGAGCATCCTTCGTAGAGCACATAAACACTATTCCAGTAAACAAAAAATATTCAACGGAGCAGCCGCAGTATGTCTTGTCACGACCGTATCCGAGCGAACACTGACTGCAGATCGCTCGAGAACCATCCTTTCCGAAAAAAAAGTTGTTATTTTGATTTACATCTCGTGTCTGGTGTAAATCTCGGATCCTTTCTCACCTGACTCCATCGGACACCCCTTAAAACGGCCATTAAAGTTTTTCCTTTATAAAGGATCACCCCGGACTTTAAGCATCTTTAGCCAAAAGACGAAAAACAAAATTTTGAGTAGAAACTCCAAATTCGGTACAGGCGTTTCTCTATGGTAGAGCGTTCGTTTCCACTGACTTTCGACCCTCTCTCGAGTCGACTGGGGGAGAGGGGGCCCTTGGAAATTTCGGGTTCGAACGGTCAAAAGGTTCCGCCGTCCGCGTTTACTGACGAAAACATTTCATTTCTGCATGGTGAAGAGATCTTAACCTTCCCTTCGATTTGGCACCGCGAAAGTACGGCTCTCTCTATAAATAAAGGTCATTGACCCCTAAATAAGCTTTCTGTCGAAATCGAGAAACGGGTGCCCGGGGGTGACCGAAAGGCGCCCGAGCACTTTTAGACGCTTTTTTCGTTTCGGTCTTGCACGCGTCGTCGAAAGACCCCCCGTTTACGGTCCAGGCTGATGTCCCAAGCCCTTTTTCTTGCAAAAGACGGTTTTCGGCCGAAAAGTTTATCGAGCGTCACGGTCCGACGAACAGGAGGAGAACCGGAAAAAATGGATTTTTTGGATTCTTTGATTTTTTTCCAACAGTTTGACAGGCGACACGACCCAGTCTATTCACCTTTTGTTTTTTACGTCTTTTCGTGAAAAATGACAAAGTTCGGGGTGATCCTTTTATAAAAGGAAAACTTTAACGGCTGTTTGAAGGGGTGTCCGATGGAGTCAGGTGAGAAAGGACCCGAGATCTACACCGGACACGAGGTGTAGATTAAAAAAAATTTTTTTTTTCAGGAATAGGGTATAAATAGGGGGATCTTGAACGATCTGCAGTCACTTATCGTTCGGAGATGGAATATTGAACACCGACCGTTGTTAATGCCTGTGCCTCAGTGCCCGATGTTGCCGACGATGAATCATCGTCTTGACTTTGGTGTCACTGCTGCAAAGATCCCAGAAAAATTTCGAAGATAATTTTACACAGCTGTGGTCACGAATGTCATGCCGGTTTCCTCGTTCGAAAAATAAAACAAGATTTAAACAGTCAAGAGTCTATGCTCACGTGTTTCGCGTGTTCCACACCCGTCCATTGGAGTGACTTGCGCGCCGTGTGGCAAGTAATGCACCCACTGCCTGTGACCAAAAAATGACATTTAAACTACTTCGCTCGGAGTCAACGCCGGCTGCTGCTGCTGACGACGTCCGTGCCCGATGTCCGCGCTGACCAGCCGTGTCTCTTCGATTCGACTTTGGGTGACCGTGTGTTCGCAGAGAGTCAGCTTTCTCGTTCGCAGACGGCGGAGTCGAAGAGCGGCTGCTGTTGATGACCCTGCCACCCCCCCCATGCCGCCAGACCAGTGGTCACTTCGACTCGACCCGACCCTATCGGAACCGGGTCGTGTCGCTCATCCAACTTTCGGAAATGAATCGGAGAATCGAAACATCCCGTTCGTTCTGATGTCCGCGCTGACCAGCGGTCACTTCGACTCGACTTTGGGTGCAGAGAGTCAGCTTTCTCGCTCGGTAACGGCGGAGTGAAGAGCGGCTGATGTCCAAGTCCACACCCCCGCAGTTGCCGCTGACCAGTGGTCACCTCGACGAATTGGGTACCCGTATACTGCAGAGAGTCGCTTTTCACTCGGAGTCGAGACAGGCTGCTGCTGTTGATGTCCGTGCTCCAATGCCGCTGACCAGTGGTCATCTGGACTCGATCACCCCGACCGGGTCGTGTTGCCCATCAAACTTTTGGAAAAATATCAGAGAATTGAAAAATTCTATTCTTTCGAATGACAATGCTGGTTTTTGTATATATTTAAACTGTGAGATTTATTTGTAAATAAATACGTGCAGTAGCACTTTTAAAACTTAACAAAATTATTTGTCTATTATTGAAACAACTAAGTGTTAATTTTCAGATTAAAAAAAAAATTTAACTCATAACTTCTTCTTTGTGTCATGAAAAATAAAAAATCTAAAGAGGTCATTGACCTTTGACCTTCAGTTGTTTGATTGGTGTTGGTATTACCTAAGCGATGCAGTAGTTGTTAACTGTGTAAAGACTCAAAATACTATGTCATAAATATTTTGTGTCAGTCCCTTTTATAATAAAGTCTCAAGAAAAATTTTTTTGGAGGTACTATAAATGCATTTAGTCGTACCCCAAATTATCTTTTTGTCGGATTATTTTTTTTCTCATCATACCGACCGCATCATCATGCCGAAAGACAATTGTCAAAATTTAAGACTTTATTGGATATTCCTTAAGCGGAATTCCTCCTCTTTTCAGTGCCCTCTCTGTAAAGTTCCTCTTGTGTCCATACAATTCGAAAAACATTGTTCCGCATCACACAATTTAAATTCCAAACTCTGTTGCGTTTGGTGCCTCGGGAAAACCTCTTGGTCGAGCAAACAGAAACGCGAGCACGTCGATCACATGATACAATGTTGGAGAAAATTTTTAAAACTGAACACTTTACCGCCAGAAAATCCCACTTTCATGGCGAAACCGGGACCCGTTCCTTTCGACTCGAAACCCATGGCTCAGGCCAAGTGTCTATTCGACCGCGCGTTCGACCCGCCACCGCGAGCCCTCGATCTCGTCTGGCCCATGCCCCTGGACCCGAACCTCCTGACCTTCGAAGACGAGTCTCTGGACAGGGCCGTTTCCTACGTCCGAAAGTACCTGGAACTGGGAAATTCCGTCGAATGGTTTAACGCCATGGTCCGAATTCCAGCGTTTCCGGGGTTTCTGGAAGCGATGGACAGGGACGAAGGCAGGACTCGCACCCTCACGTTCTCCTGCTGGTGCAACGGCCGCGAGCCCTCGGAGGCTCGATTCAGGCAGCACAGGCACATGATTATAGTTTCGTCGCCCCCGGGACACTTTCTGAGAGACGTGTGGACGAAAATAGAGGTAGGAGAACGGCCCCGTAGAAATTTCAGGTGCCTGTACTGCAAATCCATCGACTCGGCCATGCAACTCGTCCACACCATCGGCTACCTGTCCAAGCGCGAATCCCGGTGCAACTTCTCGGGTGCCGTAAACAAAAAGGGTGCCGAAAAACTGAACCATTTTTACTGTTTCGAAGGTCTCCCGAAAGACTACCGGCTACCGCTCGTCTTGCAGTGGGAAGGCGGTCTCCTGGAACTGCTCAACTTGACCTTCAAAGACTTGAGACAAAATGGTACAGGCAGACATGGATTTTTACAAAAGTAAATGGCGCTTCAAAATCAAACACATCCCCGGAATCACGCTAGGCACGGTCCTCCCGGTCGCGAAGGAATTTCAACCCTGCCGCCGAGGTCCCACGGATTTTTTCCTGTATCTCACGAAAGGTCGCAAACTTTTTTTCGAACGAAACCCGACTTTGAAATACCTCACTCGGGAAGCCTGGCTCGAAAAGCAAGCCCAGATGGGCAATCTTTTATTTCATCGTGGGGGAAGACCACTGGACACCCCGGACCTATCAACAGTCCCTGAACAACGAGTTCAAGCCCATAGTCGACTGAAACAGGGAGCTCGAATCCGAAAACGCGGGGCTGAAAGAAGAAGCGGCCCGATGGAAACAGGCACGAAGACTCCCGGCGGGAGGTCGAAAGCCTCTTCGTTAAACTGGATGAGTCCCACGATAAATGCGCAAAGTTGAACGAAAAAAATTCCGAGTTGAACGATAAAATCCATCTGCTGAATGACAAAATTCATCAGCTGCACGAAGGGGAAACCGCGAGACTCAAAAAGGAAAACGAATCGCTGAAAAAGAAAAATGAAATGCTGAAAAGAGAAAATGAGGAATTGAAGCAGGAACTCGATAGAGTTAAAAGACCTAGACTTTGAGTATCATTCATGAGGTCGAGTGGTATAAAGGCGGAAAAAACAAATATTTAAGCCGCGAGGCGGGAGTTTGTATTTGTTTAGTAAATATTTGTTTTTTTTGCGCCTTTATACCACTCGACCCTTTTCTTTTTTTTTAAATTAATCATTTTTTTTCTGAAATATATATATTTTTTGATAAAATTTATATCGTTAACATATACTTTTTTATACATATTAGTACATAAAAATAATTTATCGATTTTGCAAAACTCACACTGAAAATCTCCCCCATGGGGATACCTTCTTTAGGTATTCACGGGCTTCACAACCCCAGGGCACCTGAGTGATCTTTCTCCTTTCCTTTTCCTCTTACTCCTCTGGTCTTCCTTTCCCCTTTGTTTCACTCTCATTGTGGTTTCCTCTTCGGAGGTGAGGGCAATTCTGCATGAGCCGATACATCCTGTATATCGATTCATGGAGAATTGTAAACCACCCACGTGTTGGCCGTGCGTGGCGACCCGTGTCCCTGGAAAGGGGGATCCTGGCAGTTGAGGGAAACCAACACACTGCTTTGGCCTCTGCTTCAGGTAGACGGGAGGTGCATTTGGTCCCGTATGCTTCAATCGGCTGGTCAGCTGGCTTTTGTCACTGGCTTTAGGGATCAAGTGATCGAGCAACTACTAGTCATCTCGTTAAGGGTGGAGACTGACATAGGGTTGTCTTGTGACCGTATGGGCCCTGGTTAGCACTGGTGCACGAATGTGCATCCCCTTGTAGGGCTCGGGATAGGGTGGTGCGGCCGGGGTCTGAATTTTATTACTTTTTAAATATGGATGGAATCACTTCTTTTCCTTCTACTTCTCTCCCTAGTGGAGAGCAACAAACTGCACTGTCTTCTTCATTTACTCGCTTTTTCATTGTAAAACGTACTGATAGCAACTCTGATTGCTCGTTTAAAAAAATTTCCCCTTTTCTGATAGCAAAAACTTTCCAGTCTGTTTTGGGAGATGGTCATTCTCTGAAAAAATTACAATCTGGCGATTTACTGGTTGAGGTTTCTACAACAAAACAGTCACAATTTCTCTCAAATTGCTCTACAATAGGCACCTTTTCTGTTTCCGTACAAGTACATAGAACTTTAAATACAAGCCGGGAGTAATATCCGATCTGATCTTTTATATTCCACCAAAGATGAACTTTTAGAAAATTTAAAAGACCAAAATATCATAGATGTGCGCCGTATCACCATCCGTAAAAATGAGCAGATAATTCCCACTAATTATATTATTCTAACTTTCAATAGCACTACTTTACCACCTAGAATTAAAGCAGGATATCTAAGCTGTCGAGTCCGACCATACATACCAAACCCCGTCCGTTGCTTTAAATGCCAGCGTTACGGGCATACTAAAACAAACTGTCGTGGATCTCTCACCTATGCACGTTGTGCAGAGGTCGGCCATGACAATACCTCATGTGAAAAATCCGAATGCTGCGTTAATTGTAAAGGAAATCATACAGCATATTCCCGCAAGTGCCCTAACTGGAACTGTGAAAAAGAAATAGTTACCATAAAAATCACTCAGAATTTGTCCTATCCTGATGCCCGTAAACTTGTTGAAAATAGAACCCCATCTGTCGGAATTACCTACTCCAGCTTACTCAAGAAGCAATTAACATCCGTAAGACACATGGCTACACAAACTGATGTTTCTTATCCACGCGATAAACTTACCGTAACATAATCGACCTGCACACCTTCCTCTGAACCAGCAAAAATAAATGACATAGAGAAGAATCTTCAGATATTAACAGCTCTATCTAATAAGTTATCTCAATCCAAAATAAAAACAAAAGCTACCACGAATACCACCATACCACAGAAACCTAATATCCCCAGAAAACAGAATCTAAAAAACCCCACAGTACAAACGACTAAAAAGAAAACCTCAACTCCAGTCTCTCCACAATGGAAGACTGTGGGGAAGGGGAGGCAAAAATCTGGCATCAGTTCAGTAATCAAAAACATTAAAGATCCGAAACAACTGAAGCATTACACGGATGAGGCTATGGATGCCGAGTTATACTGCGATGACTCGGATGATGATGAAAATATTGTATTCGAAGAATCTGTGCCTGACTAAAAGTATAAAATTAACCCATTCATGACTAATTATATCGTGGAACTGCCGTGGCTATAGCAACAAGTATGATGAAATCCGTGATATTCTGTCGGACCATCAACCACTCTGCTTGGCTCTTCAGGAAACTAATTTAAAACCAAACGATATTGCGAAACTACGCAATTATACAACCTACAGAAAAGACTTTACTGGTAGTGACAGGGCCACAGGTGGAGTGGCTCTATTTATATCACGTAATTTGCCCCATTCGAATATAAATTTAAATACTAACATACAAGCAGTTGCAGTCCGTGCACATATTAGCAGACTTATAACTATCTGTACCATTTACTTACCACCTAATCAATCTATTCAATCAGCAAATATTGATCATTTCCTACATCAACTTCCTACTCCTTACATTATTCTGGGAGACTTTAACGCCCACAGTCAACTGTGGGGTAACCAAAACTCCAATCAACATGGTGATATCATAGAAAAAATGATTTCTGACAATGGCTTACGCCTGCTAAATAATGGTGATCATACATATTTTCATGAACCCACACGCACCTTTCATGCAATAGACCTCATCATTTGTTCTCCTTCAATATATCCTTATTGGAATTTCTGGGTGTCAAATGATCTACACGGCAGTGACCACTTTCCCATTGTTATTACTTTGACCACTCCTTGTGGAGATTTTAATAATCAGACCAAAAGATACGTTTATGACAGAGCCAACTGGCCGACTTTTACTACACTTGCAAACATTACAAATAGCATGATAGAGGATAATATTGACAAAACACTCGATAATATAACTCAATGTATTATCGGTGCTGCTGATGCTAGCATACCCAAAACCTCATCTACTAATAAAAACAGAAAACCATGGTGGAACAGCGAATGCCAAAAAGCTAAGAAAAAACAACAAAAGGCTTGGGGTCTATTTCGTAGGTACCCAAACCATAATAACTATATAGCATTTAAAAAAGCAAAGGCAGAGGCTAGACGTATAAGACGCAAAAGCCAGCGTGAATCCTGGATTAAGTATGTTTCAAGCATTAACTCTAACACATCCAGTAAAGAGCTTTGGAAAAAGGTGAAAAGAAGCATGGGTCTGTATTCTGAAAATCATGTTTCAATTTTAAAACATCACGATCAAACCATCACTTCGCCTAAGAACATAGCTGAAACAATAGGGCAAACCCTAGCATCTATTTCAAAATCAGACACATATCCGGAACCTTTTTTATCTTATAAAAGACAAACTGAAATGATCAGAATTAATTTTAATACTCATAATTCTTTTTCATACAACCAACCTTTCATTTTATCAGAGCTTCTAAAGTGTTTGCAGGACAGTCACCTGTCTGCTCCGGGCCCCGATGGCATCACCTACAGCATGCTTAAACACCTCTCCACATCCTCTCTAAAAAATCTGCTTTCTTTTTTTAACAGGATATGGACAGAACAGCTTTTTCCCAAGGACTGGTGCAAAGCCATCGTTATCCCTTTTCCTAAACCGGGTAAAGATACCAGCAATCCTAATAATTACAGACCAATCGCACTCTCTAGCTGCCTTTGCAAACTCCTTGAAAAAATGGTCAATTGCCGCCTCATTTATGTTTTAGAAACTAACAATTATCTTGCCGCTTTTCAGAGTGGTTTCCGACGTGGTAGGTGTACTATTGATAATCTTATCCATCTTGAACACTACATTAGGACAACTTTTCTTAAACGCAGCCATTTGGTGTCAGTATTTTTTGACATGGCTAAAGACTATGACAGAACATGGCGTTATGGAATCCTTCGTGACCTTTTTAACTTGAACTTTCGAGGTAACCTCCCTATTTTTATTAAAAACTTCCTTGCGGTGCGACTGTTCCAAGTTCGCATTGGAGGAACGCTTTCTAGTTATTATGTACAAGAAGAGGGTGTACCACAGGGCAGTGTCCTGAGTGTCACCCTCTTTGCTATTAAAATAAACGGCATACTTAGTCAACTACCCCCTTCTGTGAAGGGAGATTTATATGTTGACGACTTTCGCATCATGTGTATGGGACAGGATATTCGTTTTATTGAGAAACAGTTGCAAATTGCCATCACTCGCATTCTAAATTGGACAAATAGAAATGGTTTTATTATATCCCAGGACAAAACTTCTTGTGTGCATTTCTGTAGACGTAGAGGTGTGCATCCTGATCCAGAAATTTTTATCAATTCAACGCAAATTCCAGTTGTAGACAGTATTCGTTATCTTGGCCTGTACGTTGACAATAAACTAACTTTTTTGTCACACATTCTATATTTGCGGACAAAATGTGAAAAATCACTAAATTTACTCAAAGTACTATCGAACACTTCCTGGGGAGCTGATCGCACTTCACTTCTCAAAATATATCGTGCTGTCATCCGCTCTAAAATGGACTATGCCTGCCAGATTTATGGTTCTGCACGTATGTCTGTTCTTAAAAAACTTGACACTGTGCACCACAGCGCACTTCTTGTTTGCTCTGGTGCATTTCGTACCTCTCCAGTTTTAAGCTTATATGTTGACTGTAATGAACTAGCATTACACCATACTTGAGAAAAACTTTCATTAGAATTTTATTACCGTGTTCTGTCGCATCCTGAGCATCCACTTCGCACTTACATTTTAAATACTGACTGATATTCTTTATCAGCACCGACCCTCTTGCATACCATCGTTTGGGGTAAGAATGCGAAACCTTATAGACAATAGCCCTATGAATAATATCGAGGTAAGTTCAAATCCATTGCATCTACTCCCACCTTGGAAACCACCTAAAATTGCCATTCTCCACCCTTTTAAAGATTAAGAAAAAAAGAATTTGGCACCTGCAGTCTTTCAACAGCTGTTTGCTGCACACCTTGCTAATTTTAATAATTATACAGACGTATATACAAATGGTTCTAAGAGTGGTTATTTCGTGGGATGTGGAGTATTTTGTAATGACACTAGCTGGAGCTACCGGCTGCATTCTTCAACCTCTGTATTTACAGCTGAATTGATGGCAATTGAGAAAGCTATGCAGTTATTATCTCATCAACAAGGCACAGACTTCATTATTTATACTGATTCCAAAAGTTGTATTGATGCTATAAAAACTTTAAAAAGACACCCTTTTGTTTCTTCTATCCTGAAGATTTACAATAATTTAACAAGACATAGCTATAAAATATTATTTTGCTGGGTACCTGGGCACATGGGTATCCCAGGAAATGAAAAAGCAGATGAGGCGGCAAAACTGGCTCTTAATACCTTAAACCATACAATTCCATTCTCAGACGTTAAACTACTCATAAAATCCTTTATTCATACAATTTGGCAAGAAGGTTGGGATCTGGAATATAACAATAAATTGCACCATATCAAACCAACAATCGCCACTTGGCCTCCTAATTATCCAAGAAAGAAAGATGTCCTTTTGACTCGTCTGAGAATTGGACATTCTAGAATAACTCATAAACATCTTTTATTCCGGGAAGATACACCTATGTGTCCACGTTGTCATTTTGATTACCTGACTATTCATCATATTTTAACTGACTGTCCTGGCCTTCGGCACTTGTACAGACTGTATTTTAATTCATCATCACCAATCTTGACAAACTTCATTGGGGAAACACCTCATGGGGCACTCTTCACCTTTTTAAAACGTATTGGACTATATTTTGATATATAATTTTTTACTACTGACCAGTTTTATAACTCGACTTGTTTTGCTTTTTTTAGACATCTGGAAGAGTAATAATTAATTCTTTTTAATTTTGTACTTTTACATGACTCTGTCTGGATGGGAACCCACCCAGACAGAGTAATTTTGTATTATTATTCTTTGTCTTGGCGCAGCATGTTCCTCAAGGGATTTTGTGCCACTAAAATTCATACAACCAACCAACTAACCATACTTAAAATCAAACAATTTATTCAAAATCAACATTAAAACGAAATTTCCAGTCAAATTTAATCGAAGGTATACTAACATTAGGTAAGCTTCAACAACGTTGTACACAGAGTTAAAATTTGATTTATTTAATAATTAATTTATAATTTGACCTTGGTTCAAGGTCAAAGGTCAATGATCTCTGTTACATTTACAATTTTCTTTGCTTCCCGCCGAACCCGAAGTGAGATTTTGAAACTCATCAAGTATTGAAGAATTCGTAATTTGCGAATTGCGAATTACACAGAGTTTATTTATAATATGACCTTGGTTCAAGGTCAAAGGTCAATGACCTCTAATACATTTACAATTTTCTTTGCTTCCCATCGAACCTGAAGTGACAATTTGAAGCTCATCAAGTATTGAAGAATTCGTAACTTGCGAATTGCGAATTGTAATATGTAAATGTCATGTCTAAAAATAATTTTTCATGTTTTTGCTTCCCACCGAACCCAAAGTCAGAATATAAAACCCATTAAGAATTCAAGAATTCGCACATTGCGAATTCGCAAATTGCAAATTGTAATGTATAAATGTCATCATGTCTCTAAAAATAATTTTTTCTGGAACCTCAGAGTTTTAAAATGTCATTAATTTTTTTTTTTCAGTTTAGTATAAATATCAGTCCGCGTATCAGACTTGTCTCATTCGACATTGCCACTCGTCGATATGGCCCCGTTATTCCAATATTCTCCGTTTTCTTTACCTGCCTCGGGCATTGACTTTTCAGTCTTGGAAGACTGTTTTATTCCTGAGGATGCAATCTGGAACGTCTCGCACAAGAGTCTCTTCAACTCTTTTCCCGACTCCGAGAGCAACCTGCCCTTGTTGAAAAGTTTCGCCTTCGAAGAACCTTCGAGCATGCCGCCTCCCCCGCCGTCTATGCCAGAACCTTTCGTTTCCTCGAAACTGGTCCGGGATTTTTTACTGCCCACTGCTCCTCCTCCTGCTCCTGCTTTCGCTGCCGCTCCTCCGAGAGACGTCGACTCCCCGAAACGAGAGCCCGAGGCGCCGCGATCGCCCGAGTCTGAGAAGCGGGTACCGGAGGCGCCGCGAGATCTCGTAAATTCCGAGAAACCTTTCGAAACCCGAACTGAGTCGCGGACTCCAGGCGTCGACACCGCCCGAGAAACGCGTTCGAAAAGTAAAATCGAGCGGCGAGACCGAGAAACCTTTCGAAATTCCTAAAGTGAGTCGCGAACTCGAGGTATCGAGACCGCCCGAGAAACACGTTCAGAGAGCCAAATCGGGATTCGAGACCGAGAAACCTTTAAAAATTCACGAACCGAATCGCAGACCCCAGGCGTCGAGACCACACGAGAATCGCGTTCGAAAGGCAAAATCGGGATTCGAGACCGAGAAGCCTTTCAAAATTCCCAAACCGAGTCGCGAACCCTGGGCATCGAGACCGCACGAGAATCGCGTTCGAACGACCGAATCGAGCGACGAGACCGAGAAACCTTTTAAAATTCCTAAACCGAGTCGCGAACCCCGGGCATCGCGACCGCCCGAGAAACATTTTCGAATATCTAAATCGAGCGGAGAGACAAAGAAACCTTTCAAAATGCCTAAACCGAGTCGCGAACCCCAGGCATCGCGACCGCAGGAGAAACACGTTCGAGTATCTGAATCGAGCGGAGAGACCGGGAAACCTTTCAAAATTCCTAAACTGAGTTTGAAAACCGAGGCGTCGCGACCGCAGGAGAAACATGTTGGAATATCTAAATCGAGCGGCGAGACCGGAAAACCTTTCAAAATACCCAAACCGAACCGGAAAACCGAGGCATCGCGACCACAGGAGAAACACGTTCGAGTATCTGAATCGAGCGGAGAGACCGGGAAACCTTTTAAAATACCCAAAGTGAGCCGGGGCATCGCGACCTAAACTGAACCCAGGCTAGACACTGAAGTTTCGAAAACATTCAAAAAAAATAATAATAATAATTTTTTTTTCTAATCATAAATATCAGTCCGCGCATCAGATTTGCCTCATTCGACTTTGCCACACTCCAGCAACAATGGCCCGTTTACCCGATTTTCCCTGCTATTTTTGCCATTCTGACGTTTGTTGTTTGGACAGGTCGGTGGTCAGAATGGATTACATTTTGCCAGATCTTTTTGCAGAATCTATATATCTTGCAAATGTGAGCAATGGTTCTCATCTGGACCACTACAAACCCGTGGATTTTTCAAAATTAAATGAAATTGAATGGATGATGTATACTACAATTTTAAGAATGCAAGGATATTTCTTTCAAAAACATCCCTTCAAACTCAATGTCAGTATTGAAGAAGTGAATGTATTATCGGATATCCGTCCCATCTTAGAAAGAAAATTAAGCGAAATTGTTAAAACTACATTAGAACTGGGAGAGTTTAACATAATTCGCCACGAATTGTCGTCGGCCGGAATATTACCAATGCCCTATCAATGCATTGTTTTAGAATGTCTCATTGTTGCAGGAAAATTTACAGTACTCTGTATGCAAAAATTTGAAGATCAAGTTGATTTAATTTATCAGGATGCGCTAAATGTGTTGCTGAGATGTTTTGAGGAAACCAATATTACATCGTGGATTCTCCACACTAGTAGGGTCATGCACCCGTTCGGTACGGTAGGCTGTGCATACCAACAAGAAATTACACCTACAGTAGATGACATTTGTCATCGATTAAATCATACATTATAAAATCTTAGGGAAAATTTTTTTTTATAACGTTTATGTGGCATAATATATTTATTTTACCTCTCCATTCTTACCGACAGTAAATTCTGTTTTTTCAATATGAATCATTATGAAAGGTTGTTAAAAGATTGGGATACTGTTGAATTGGAGGATTTGGAATAAAAAATAGGTGTTAGAATGGAATATCCGTCTTTTAAAAAAGAAGTGTCTTTGGAACTATTCGAGTTGAAAAAGAAAATAAGCAAATTGGAAAGCGAAAAGAATTTGTTGGAAAGAGAAGAGAATTTGTTGGAAAAGAAACTTGCTGAAGCCAGACACGCCCACTATCTATGTTGTGGAAACGGAACTTTAATACTCAAATGTGAAGAAAAAAAGTTTCTGAAAATCGGGAGTTACTTTTTTGAAGTATGACAAGTGATATAAGAATATGTAAAAATTACAAGTCGAGTAGTTCTTTTAACAAATTGTTAAAAACTACTTTATATATTATAGTGATATATATGTTTGACACAGTTTCTCTTGAAAAAAAATTTTTTTTTACTGTATAAATAGGAGTTGTTTATGAGTTTAAAGTCACTTTCCGCTTAGAGATGACAAAGTTATCCTCTACTACCGCTATTTTCTCTCCTGCTGTTCATATATACTAGTTCGACTTTGACTCAACTTAATCCAATTTTTGAAACTCGTGATCCGATCGAAATTTTGCGTTATTTTATTAAGTCTATTCTTTAAAAAATTATGTACTTTTCATCAAAGTTTTAGTAAAAATCGATATGAAGTTCGTTTTTCTACTATAAAAAATTGTTTATTTTTTTTATTATTATGTTGAAACCAATGTTGGTTATCAATGTGATGCAAAAAAAGGGATCAAAAGGTTGAAAAAAATTTCTTTTTCAACCTTTTGATTCCTTTTTTTTTTTGCCGCCTTCAAAAGCGAAACAGACTGTTGAATGAAAAAATTTTTTTTTCTCTATCTCTCTTTTTTTTAAATGATCGAGACCAATGTTGGTAACACTTTTGTCGTAAAAAAATGCGCCAAAGGTAAAAAGAAAAAAAAACATTGGATTATTTCAATCCAATTTTTTTTCTTTTACCTTTGGCGCATTTTTTTTACTTTTTTCCTATTCCAATCCTCTTTTAAATATTGATGAGGAAAAAAAGTTTTTTTTAGAGTCTTTGAACGATTAAGTTGAGCTGCTATTGATGAAGGCGTTGGAATTCTGTTTCCAACACCCGAATGTACGGGTGGTGCATTCCCACGTTATAGATCAGTTTGATTTCGACGAAATAACCTCCTTCTAGCAAATTAAATTGCTGATAACCGATCTGTTGAATGGTTTTGTGTTTTTCTTCTTCGGCTTTGGCTTCGGCTTCTTCTTCTCCTTCTGTTTCCACGTCCCAGGCGAGCGGCCGATAATTTTCGGCGACTCGAAGCTCGATCGAAGACAGTTCTGTCAGGACGCGGGTGCAGCGACAGACTCGAAACAGGGAAGCGCAGGAACATTCGACCAAGAGTCTGTGGTCCGCGGTCAACGTCACGTGGAAATGACTGAGACGACCGGACGCCTCGAATCGATCCGGACCTCGACTTCGGTCCAGTCGTAAAATTTCATCCTGTAGGCGTCGCGGCGCCGCGGGAAATGCGGAGAGCGACCGACGACGATGTATCCGTAATTTTTCAGGTGATAAGTGAGCAGCAACGATTGATCCAAGCACATGAAATCTTGGAAAAAAACATCGAGGTTTCGCTTTATGTGATCGACGGACCCGCAGTAGAAGTTGGTTTCGTATTTCGCTTTCGAATCGTATCCTTCCAAATAATAGTGATGGAGGAACACGTTCAAGTTTTGCGGGTCGATTCGAAGACACAGGCGATGCGACCAGTTGGTGCGAGCCGCGTAGAGTCCGGGTCGGATGCCTCGCAACAGAACGAACAAGTATTCTCTCGAAAAAGGTACGGGACTCGACAGGTAGGACGCGCGGTCTTCCAGATAAGGTCGAAATTCCGGCATGCTCAGCAGACGATAGAGTTTGTCGTGCAGCGGAACGTAGCGTCGAAAAATTAAAAACAGTATTTCAGGGGGCAAGTCGAACAGATGGACGATGGTCGCAGGAGTGGATTTCATTTCCGCCGCCGCACCAACAGGAGGAGCAGCAGCGTTCGCAGGGACAAGAGGAGCAGTTGCAACAGTCGCCATCTTTTTCGAAATATAAAACTGACACGGGACTGACAATGTTAAATAGTTGTCGGTCTGAAAAAAAAACAAAAAGATTCAAACCATTCTCTCTCTCTTTCCGCCTCCTCTGAATATTACACACACAGATACAGAAAGAAAAAAGAAAAACCAACTCGTAACCAATGAAAGAGCGAGTAGGTGATAAGATCCTTGACTATCGAGGTTCAAGGTTTTTTCATTATCTCACTTTCCACCACCATCATCCTCTTTCCCTTTGAATTTTTTTTTCTCTGTGATTTTGTTTTTTCGAGTGTTGATGTCTTCAAGCGAATCTAATCGGGGTATTAGAGGGGGGGGGAAGATGACTTCAATTTTTTTTTTCGTTTGACACGTATCCAATGTTGGTACTGAATGCGTCGCAAAAAAAATAGGCCAAAGGTTAAAAAAAAGAAGTAAAAAAAGAAATTGGACTAAGATTCAAGCAATTTTTTACTCCTTTCTTTTTTTAACCTTTGGCCTATTTTTTTACTTTTTCCCGAGGGAAAAGAATGCATAAAAATAAACTTACTTATTTTTTACGAAGAGGTTCGTCATCCTGTTGTTGCTGATCTTCAACCCCCGCCTCTCTCTTTCTCTTGTCTGCTGCTTCTTTCCGCTGCTGCTGTTCTTCGACCCAAGCGGCTTTGTTTTCAACTTTCCACTTTTTTTAGAAAGCGGACAATACGTTTTACTCGACAGGGTCGCGGAGAGCACGTGACGCCCGTCTTTTCCCAAACGAAACACTTGTCGACCGGCCAGGGGAATACTCGGGACCCCCTCGGGATGGTTCCAAGTCAGGGAGGAGGTTCTGAAATTCGTTTCGAATCGAAACTCGAAAGGGGACAGGACTCGAACGCGAGGATCGCAACGGCGACACGTGCGATGCAGAAGGCATTCCACCGTGATGGTTCGGTTGTCCGAAAAGAGAACCGAAAAACCCATTTCGGCCAATTACTCCAGGAATGCTGAAGAAAAGTTGTTGATCTGATGAAAATAGCCTAAACAAGATCTTTAATCCATCTACTGGCTGTGAGTCACCAATGTCCCTTTTTATAATTGACAATCTCCTCCTCCTTTTCAATTACGCCCCGCCCTCTTGGTCGTTGACAAGCTCATGGACACTCCTTTCATGTATCGTAAAAGCAAATTTAAATAAATAATTTTTACTATTATTGATATGGATACATCCCGTCCGAGGCGAAACACGGTGTAAATTTCGTCTTTGAGTTTTTTGTCTCATTTAAAACAATCGTTGAAAATTGCCTTTTTAAGGAAGATCTCCGCTGGGACTAAAATGACAAAGTTTCTAGCAGGAGCTCTAAATTCGGCACGAACGTTCCACTTTGCCAGACTTTCGTTTCCACTCGGTTTCGTCTTTCTCTTGGGTCAACCATGGGGAGAGGGGCTCGTTGGAAATTTTGGGTTCAAAAGTTCAAAAAGGTCCTATCCTACGCGTTTATGACGGAAACATTTCAATTTTTCATGGTGATGAGATCCCAACCTGCCCTTTGATTGGTTACCCCCAAGGTATCTCTCTCTGTATAAATAGAGGTCGTTGACCCCTAATGAATGTTTTGTTGAAATTGAAAAACGGGATCCCCGGGGTAACCGAAGTCTATATAGCCACGTCTTAAACACTCCTGTTCATCAAGAAATTCTAGTTCGTAATAAAAATCAGGCGTTTTTGGCCGTGGTTTTCCTCTGTGTCTTGATACATCATTTATTATTTTTTTCATTTCTTCATTTAATTCTAGAGAATTAAAATATTTCTCGCAATCGGAACACGAGTTACCTGGATATTGTTTTCTTTCTGCTTTTTTCCGAGGTAATTTTTTAAAACATTCTGGTTCCGGATTTTCTTTTTCTAGTAGGTCGAATTTTTCAAGGTGTTTCGATTTCGGAGATTTTATGAAATCCATACTACAATAAAATTTTATTTTACACTTGTGTCTTATTTTTTAGAAACAAACTAGCTGGATGTGCCAATCTCAAAACTTTCTTCTATCTCATACGTACATTTTAATATTGAAAAAATTGTTACTCGTTTTAATTGTTCAATAATTTTAATTCAATACAACTTATATAAAAAAAATATTATTATTATTATTATTATTTTAGTTGTCTACTTAAAATGCTGTCAAGTTTTATTGTAAGTCTTTTCTGTTATCAAAATTATATAATGTAAAAAAAATGAAGACTTTAAATAGTATCGATAAATTAAGATACAAGTTTTTGTTGTTTTAAAAGTAGTGCGAAATTTGAATTTTAACATAGAAAATAATTCAGGCATTAATGGGTTAATGTTGAATGTGATCATAAAATATTTCGAAAATTTCAGAAAGTAATGAAACCGCTATCCATCTATGACATCGTTTGGAATGGCAATAAGCGCATTCCGTATCCAGTTTCTTCGAACTCCTTACCACGATCACATTTTTCAATAGATGTGGATAAGATTTTCGAAGGTCTTCGATTTTCTTGAAAGTTCTTTTGTCATATACATATAATTTTCGCACACCACTTTTTACAATTTTACGATATAACTTTGCATTGTCCACGCTACATCCTTCATAAATTACGCTAATTCTTCCATCAAACAGTGTAAATCCATCTGTACCGACTGCTAAAGAGGCTACACATCTGGCATGTTTATGTTCCGACCGGATGGCCGACTTGACTTTGTAAGAAGTAGGGGAAACGAACAAATCCATTTTGTGGAAAACTGCGTGAAAAATATTGGTGGAGCGAGTAAGTTGAACTATAAACCTAAATAGAAATAAAAATCAATAAAAATTAGAAAAAAATCCTATATTGGTTTTTAAAGTATCATAAAAAAATAGACTAGGAACGGATAACCCGCTTGAAAAAATTAGAAATAAATATCTGTTTTTTTTTAAAAAAAACCTATATTGGTTTTCAAAGTGTCATAAAAAAAAAGACTATAAGCGGAAAACCCGCTCCTAGTTTTTTTTTTATATATATATTTTGCGTTCGAATTGAAAAAAATTAGAAATAAAAATCTATGTTTTTTTTCAAACTGTTGGAAAACATAAATCGGAAATTAGGCTTTCAATATCAATATTTTCTTTTGGGTCATAGGGCGTGTTTAATATTGCCTCTAAATTTAAATTGAAATTTGTGCTTTCGGAATAGGAATTTTCCATTACATCTACATTTTTTTCAAAATTTGAAGACATTTCTGTATTTATCGAGCTGGTCATTTCAAAATTTGAAGACATTTCTGTATTTATCGAGCTGGACATTTCAAAATTTGACGTTCCTGCATTCGGCAAGTTCGAATTTTCTGGACCACTCGTTTTTTCATGATTATTTGGATGAAAAGTTAAATCTAGAGATTCCGGATCCTTCGAGTTGTTGTTTCGAAAATATCCCTCCTTTGGATTATTCATTACTTTCAAAGTAAGGATTTGAAAATGTTTTACAAAATCAACAGGTGTTGTGACTACATTTCTTTCTAATATCGGTGGATTCGAAATTAACCAGTACATAATTTGTTGTTGCTCCTGTTGCTGTTCACTTGCTCGGTCAGAAAAAGTATTTGGACATGCAACGGCCGAAGAATCTAAAGTAAAATATTCTGAGAAATCTCTTTTCTCTTCCGTTCTTGCTCTTTTTGGCGGCAGGGTGGGGGGTGGCATTTTATTAAAATCCTCATCATCTTTTTCATCATCAATATATGGCGTTTCAGGAGGAACATCAAACAAATTTTCCAGTCTAGTAACTCTATGGACTACCGGATCGTCCACGGGAAAGGGAAATTCAAAGTCTTTTGATAGTATATCCAAGCTAAAAAAAACTTTTTGAGTGGTATATAACATGTAAGTTGTACCCTCTGGGATCTTGTACGCACCATTGGGCAACAAGATCCACCTGTCGAATAAATGAATGTTTTCATAGTGGAAAATTTTATCTTCAACACTCAATCTTTTGTGCATGGCTTTTGGAAGCAAATAAAATAACAGGGGTACATTTAGAGTCTGAATAAAATGGATCGTATTTTTTTTCACGGTTTTCAAACCAAACGTGAACCACGCTTTTACAAGAAACATGTTTTTAAGTTTAAAACTCATCCTCACGTCTGAATTTTTTTTGAACGTAGGTTGTTGGTTTCTCGAATACCTAGTGGTCATTCGACTCCAATCTATGAGTTCGGGATGAAATTTTTCGAAAATCTGGCAATCCCGCCCCATCGTCTTTGTTGTAGCCATGGTTTTCTGGTCCATGGGATGTCTGCAAAAATAGATTTTGTGAAATTCATCCATGAACAAAACGAAACATTTAACATCTTTGTTGGAAGCCCAATATTTAAAGTTCTTTTCGGGATAAGCTAGTTTTTTGACAGACTCAGAAATGTAGTTTGGAAATACATCAATTGCCCTGACTGATCTTTTGTAGTCCATTTCAAGAAAAATTGAAAATTTTTTTTTTTTTTCAACAGAGCAAACTCGTTTAGCAAACGAATCAGAATGATTTTTCGGTCTCAAACACTCGGGCTTTTATACAAAATTCTTATCGAGGTCACAGGAAGTTTTGCAATCTAATTCTAAAAATTGAGCGTGCTGATTTTAACGAGGGCTTGAAGGACAGGATCTTGTGCAATTGTTTTTTCCTAGAAAATCATATCGAGGTCACAGGATGTTTTACAATCTCATTCTGAAAATGAGCGTTCTCATTTTAATGAGGACTCTTATCTAGAAGGACAGGATGTTGTGCAATTGTTTTTTCCTTGAAAATCACGTGGGGAGAGGAAATTTCTAGATTCGGATGCATGTATATATATATGGTTCCGTTTGTCGATTAAAGGAATCATTTCGATCTGCTGCTACATTTTATTTCTTTTAAGAAATTTTTTTCGACATGCTGTTCTGGATTGCGACAGATCCTCTTGCGATTCCAATTCTAGTTATTGTTTCAAAAGACGGGTTGCCTTATTTACGGGCGCTTGATATTAGCCGCACCTGTCATAAAAATGTTTATCAATTTGCAAGAAAATATGCCATTGATAGTGAAAGATGTGGTACCCGAAAACATTGACTTGTTTCCTCAAATTTTTGTCAACGAGGATCTTTACAATTGAAGAAACTTTGGATATGTTGAAAAATTGAAAAGCGAAAAGCCTCTCGCTGATTAAACGCTTGTTTAGAAATATTGACGAAACAAAAATATTAACATTTGGTTCTGACGGAATTAGGGCTTGTAGCAACCCGAAAAAAGCTTCCAAAATACAAATAATGCATAAAAGTGATGAAAACACGTGGAACTTGAAAGAATCCACTATGGAAATGGATACCATTAGTCAAGAAAACGCGATAAGCTTTAAGGAGTTTCTAGACAAATTCAAAATGAAAACTCTGGAAATGTACAATACCATGATCAATGATTACAAAATGAAATTGCTTAAAATTAATTTTTTCAACGAGAGTTAGGAAAATTTTAAATTGTCAGAACCTCTAAAACATATACTAGTTTATTTTGGAAGCCAAGCGTTTGAATATGTATTGTCAAAAAATAATTAATTGTTTGAAAAAAAAAGTAATTTTTGTGTTACAAATTCTATTTCCTTTTAAATACTTACCAGACTCTTTGTTTTCTCTCCACAACTGTATTCTTTCAAAACTGATACTTAAAAAAAATATGGTTAAAAAAAAATCTTTTTTTTACAATATTGGTCAAGTTAAATTTTTATAATAACATGATTGCGTTTCTGCTAGTAAGTTTTAAATGTTCAAGCAATGTTCAAACAATTAGATTTTTTTTTTTTTTTTTTACATTTATATATATTCGAATCTCATGTCCCTTAGACACTCTCTGCTTATTTTCAGTCCTAATCGAATGAAATCTCGAAAGTGCACCTTCTGATTCACTAAACTTTTTTTCAAATTGACCGAAAACGTTGAGGTGTATCCTCTTTTATGGGGTGTTTTAGGAATCCTCTGTTGTTAAGCAACATGACGCCTATTCTAAAAAGAGGATTGAGTGTGAAGGTGAACGACACGGTGCCTTTTCGTGATGCCGCGGGCTACGACTCCCTATACACAGAGTGTGCCAGTGGATATGGCTTTAAAAAGTCGCTTTGTGATTGCGTTTCTGCTAGTAAGTTTTAAATGTTCAAACAATGTAAATTTTTTTTTTTTTTTTTTTTTAACAATTTTAATTTTTGTCTTTCCCAAATCGGAAGTTTTAATTTCATACCTATTTAATATTAAAAAATTCAAAGTTATATAATGACGTCATTATTTCTAAAAATAGATATTTACAACTAAAACTCAAATTTCCAAAAAATGTCGTGTGATGATGAATTTTTTTTATGAGATGTATTTTTTTATGAGATGAATTTTTTGTGAGATGATAATGAAATGATGGTTATGAAATCATGATAATGAAATGATGATTATGAAATTTTTATGTGGAACATGATTTTGGAAACTTGAGTTGGGTTGCCCTCTGTGGCGGGACTTTTAAAGGAAAACCTAACCCGTATTCACGCTAGGTTCGAAGGAAACCACAGAAAACTTCGAACGGTTAGGCCGACGGAAAAACATTTTTCCCTCGGGAAAAATGTCCCCCCGTTTTCGATTTTCGCACAACTTTCTCATTTCGCTCGATCAAAGAAAAAATGTCGCACAACAAAAGAAAAAAATATGTACGCAAAACATTTCGCGTCAAAGAAATCGCAACCCACAAAAAATGTACGCAAAACATTTCGCAGGCCAATCAAAGAAATCGCAACCCAGAAAAAAATGTACGCAAAACAGTTTGCTCGCTCCAAACAAAGAAATCTCAGCGCCCAGAAAAAAATGTCGCCCAATCAAAGAAATCGCAACCCCCCAATCAAGGAAATCGGAACCCGCCCGATCAAAAAAAATTATTTCGCAGCGCAAGAATAATATAAACAGTATAAAAAAAAAATTATACCACTTTGCTTTCAAGGAAGCCCCTGTGAAAAGAAAACAACAGAGCCAGCATCTTTTATTATTCAACAAAAAAAAAAATTTCTCTTCTCCCGACAAAGTTTCGCTTTTTAAAAGGAATCCTTCATTTTGTAAAGATGTGGAAAAAAGTGGAAAAAAAAAACCCACCGAGGAAGAGCCAGCATTTTTTTTCTTATCCAAAAAAATTTTTTTTTCTTGCTCTGCTCCTGCCCGACGGGTTGCAATTGTTTGCGTGCCTGTGAAATAAGATGAGACAAAGACTCCAATAAATGAGACAATTTCTGAAAAAGAAAAATATTTTATTAGTTATTCATACTCACCTACTTTTTCTCTCAACTCCCTCTCTTTTCAACGGTTTTGGGTGACCCGGTGATACTTTTGCTTCATCCGGCGAGTTTCCGATCCGCCCAACGCAGCACTACTCCTGAATGGGGCACCCGCTTTGCGAGTTTACGACCGGTCCATCGCAATTCGACAACTAGACACTTTTTTTTATTTCAAGCTTTTTTAGGAGCTTTTGTTTTAAAGTAGAATAGTTGCCGAAGGAACCCGATCTTAACCAAACAGGTTAGACATCTTTCACTCCACTCCGAGCCATAATAAACAGAAACAGATTTTTTGCACGGACGACACAAAGTTGACATGGTGAAAAAATTTTCTCTCTGGATCAGCACGGAGTAAAGTGGAAAAGATGCTCGCTCACGAACCAGTTCGAAACTCCAATTTTTTTAAACAAAAAAAGGGAGTTCGCCCCTTGTCTCCCCACGAGGCCGTCAGCTTTAAACCGAGCTGAAAGTCTCTGCCGCTGGCCTGTCTACGATGCGTACCAAGTCAGACCATCGCAGCTGCAACAGGGATCGGAAGGCCCCCAATTCCCGCTCCAGAGGCTTTGCGAAGCACCCCGCAAGGGGCGTTATTTCGAGGTGCTTCCTTAAACCTTCGCCGAGAGACAAGAGGATCCTTCGGAATTCGTGGCTTGGATTCGGATAACTCCTCGTCCATCAATTTCTCAAAGCCCCCCCCCCAGGGGGGATACCTTCTTTAGGTATTCACGGGCTTCACAACCCCGGGGCACCTAAGTGATCTCTCTCCTTTCCTTTTCCTCTTACTCCTCTTGTCTTCCTTTAATCTTTGTTTCACTCTCATTGTGGTTTCCTCTTCGGAGGTGAGGGCAATTCTGTATGGGCCGATATCATCCTGTATATCGACTCATGGAGAATTGTAAACCACCCACGTGTTGGCCGTGCGTGGCGACCCGTGTCCCTGGAAAGGGGGATCCTGGTAGTTGAGGGAAACCAACACACTGCTTTGGCCTCTGCTTCAGGTAGACGGGAGGTGCATATTGGTCCCGTATGCATCAATCGGCTGGTCAGCTGACTTTGGTCACTGGCTTTAGGGATCAAGTGAGCGAGCAATTACTAGTCATCTCGTTAAGGGTGGAGACTGACATAGGATTGTCTTGTGACCGTATAGATCCTGGTTAGCACGGGTGCACGAATGTGCATCCCCTTGTAGGGCTCGGGAGAGGGTGGTGCGGCCGGGGTCCGAATGTATTACAACTTATGAAAAAGGAGTTTACTTATTTATGTGTGTGTATGTTATTTTCATCATATTATCTTACTATCGGCATTAAATAACGTTCGTAGTTAAACATTTATAAACGTTAACAAATGTATAAAAGCAATACATTAATATACTCTCCTGTTTTATTAAAAAATAAAATAACTTCATAAAAATGTTTAAAAAAATAAAAATAAAAACTTTATGAAAAAGTTTAAAAATAATTCATTAGATTAAAAAAAAGTACTCTCTCAAAAAATAATTCGAATAAATTGCCCAGTAAATTTATTAGAATATTCATTATTTTTTGAGAGAGACGAAACAAGTGAAATTTAGTTAATCTTATTATATGTTAGAAACGTATGCGACATAGAGATTTTATCTAATAAACATGTATTTCTAAGTTTTACGCTTGCGATAAACCGTGTAATTATGAAACAATCACCTTACAAAGGACTTTTTTTCTCAAGAGAAGTAACTTGTGCAATTCATTTATTACGCAGTTTGAAAATGGAACAAGTCGACTGTGAAAAAAAAAAGCAGTGAGTTGTATTTTTTACAAACTTTTCCTTTTTACTTTAGAATTTTATAAGCTGCTGTGAAAATCTGATTTTATGTTAATATCTTTATGTAAGTTATAAGATATGAATTATTTCCATTATTCTTTTCACACATGGTTGAAAAATGTTTATAACTTCTGTTTGATTCTCTATGCATGTTATTTAAGGATTTAAAAAGAAATACAAGTTTTATCATCTGTATCTCCTTTATTCATAAAGAAAGCAATTTGTTTGCTTTTGAAGGACATTATCATTGTATCAAGTATATAATAAGAATTTGAAATAATTTATTACATAATATATAAAGAATGAATTTTGAGATAAAAAAATAAGATACTGTCTTTTTATTCTTGAAAGAAGTGTGTGTTGCTTTTAAATTTAGTTGCTGCATTATATTTAGGGTCATAGCAAATCCCTCCTTAGTGCATTCATTAATTCCAACCTCTGGATGTATCATTAATGGAAAGTTTAAAAGTTAAATTGATGTTAGCATTCATATATTTGGAAATTGAAATACTTGATACACAATCATGAATCATGATTTAATAATTTGTTTGAATTTTACATCACATTTTTTCTTAAAAAGAGTGAATGAAAAATTTAAATATATTAGATGCTTCTGATATTTAAATTGGTGTGTATAACATATTGAGTAAAAAAAATTGGCTGATATTTTAACAATCAGTTTTCAATTAAAGTATACTTTTATTTAAAGTATACTGTAAAAATTTTTGTGTGTTCATTATAATTGCTGAAAAATATTATTGTAAAAAATGTATTTTTTTTTTTTTTTTAAAGAATCACAGTAATTTTAAACAAAAATTTTATTAAACATGTACATTTTTTTACAGTATTTTGTCTACAAGTTCGATTGATCTAAGAATTTGAAAACTCAAATTCACCGTGTTATCTAAAACTAACTTAAGATGACTTCTTAATTCAGTTAAATTTTCTCTCACTATGAATTTATGATCGGTGTTTACACCGATCGATCTTGTACTTGTTTCATCGTCGCTGTTTCTTATGTCAACCATATAAACAGGGCTTGAGGTTGGGATCGTTTCCTTATCCCAAATGCTCTGATCGTCTATTTCTTTACTGGTTGATGGTTGTGTAGATTTACTTGAAGGGTGTGAAGATTTACTTGAAGGGATTGAAGATTTATTTGCAGGAACTTTTCCTTTTTACTTTAGAATTTTATAAGCTGCTGTGAAAATCTGATTTTATGTTAATTTCTTTAAGCTATAAGATATGAATTATTTCCATTATTCTTTTCACACATGGTTGAAAAATGTTTATAACTTCTGTTTGATTGTCTATGCATGTTATTTAAGGATTAAAAAAGAAATACAAGTTTTATCATCTGTATCACTTTTATTCATAAAGGAAGCAACTTGTTTGCTTTGGAAGGATATTATCATTGTATCAAGTATATAATAAGAATTTGAAATAATTTATTACATAATATATAAAGAATTAATTTTGAGATAAAAAAATAAGATACTGTCTTTATATTCTTGAAAGAAGTGTGTGTTGCTTTTAAATTTAGTTTAACTGCATTATATTTAGGGTCATAGTAAATCCCTCCTTAGTCCATTGTATAACATATTGTGTAAAAAAATTGACTGATATTATTTTTATGCTGCTTTTATTTAAAGTATACTTTTATTTAAAGTATACTGTAAAAAATTTTGTGTATTCATTGTAATTGCTGAAAAATATTATTGTAAAAAATGTATTTTTTTTTTTAAAAGAATCACAATAATTTTAAACAAAAAAAAAAAAAAATTATTACACATGTATAAATACTTTTATAAATACATCCAAAGTTATTCAGACAATACCAATAAAAGAACCAATGAAACCAGTATTTTTACATTCATATTATTAAAAACAGTTGAAGTTTGAAGAGAAATAGAAGGCAGATTACCAAATTACACATGTATTTTAACAGGTTTGGTTTGGTTTATTTTGTGTCGGCCGATTATCTGCTCTAAGGATATAGGCCCTGGGGGAATGCCCTTCGTGGGGGGTCTTTCTAAGGGAAGAAGTTTTTTTGGTCAGAATTCTTCCGTAAGAGTAAAGATCAATGTTCTATAGAAATTCACTCGAGTCGGGTCGGGTCCCATTCTTCAATTAAATGTCCTAAATCCGGAACAAGTAAATATTCTCCTCCGTTAACTAAATATCCTAAAAAAATTAACCAGTAAATCGTCCGATCCATTAAATATATCCCCGAAACCTTCAACAAGTAAAAACCCGCAACATTTTTATTGGAGCTTATTAACGAGACTTATGGTCTTGTTTATTTGTAAACTTAAAAATACAATGTTTTCTAAAATTATTTTAAGATTATTTTTTAATTCATTAATGTCTTCTGTTAATGATTGATCAGTGTTTACACCGATCGATCGGGTTTCCTTATCTTCGGTTATGTCCATGAAAGGGATTGTTTCTTTTTCCCATGTAGAATCGTCCGAATCTTTACTAGTTGAAGGTTTAGGGGATATATTTAATAGATCGGGCGATTTACTGGTTAAAGGATATTTAGTTAAAGGAGGAGAATATTTACTTGTTGAAGGTTTCGGGGATATATTTATTGAAGAATCTGACGATTTACTGGTTAATGCGGATTTAGGCAATTTTATTAAATGGGACGGTTTAGTTTTTACGGATTTAGAAAATTTTATTGAATGGGACGGTTCAATTTTTACGGATTTAGAAAATTTGGTTAAAGAATGGGACACTTTAGTTTTTACGAATTTAGAAAATTTTATTGAAGATGACATGTTCTGTGCTCGTTCTGTTGTTAGATCCATCGATGAAGATGTCATGTTCTGTGCTCGTTCTGTTGTTAGATCCACCGTTGAATATGACATGTCCTGTGCTTGTTCTGTTGTTAGATCCACCGATGAATATGACATGTCCTGTGCTCGTTCTGTTGTTAGATCCACCGATGAATATGACATGTCCTGTGCTTGTTCTGTTGTTGGATCCACCGATGAATATGACATGTCCTGTGCTCGTTCTGTTGTAGGAGGAGAGCATGGTAGAGGCTCTATTAGTACCCGGGGATTCGGGCACAGCTGTACAGTTTCCATAGATGATGGTTCTTTTTGTCCCCGGTGCGTTGGAGTTGTGGGCTCGCTCTCATCATCGCTCTCCTCGGATAGACTCTGATACAAAACAAATTTTTAAAATTATGTAATAAAATAAATAAAAACTTACAAATATTTGAAAACTAGCAAAAGCCATGCTTTGTTTGGCTTCGCGAAGCATTATTTCATTAGATAACTATTTGAAAGTAACAATATTTTTTTAAATACACTCTAAAAAATAAGTGTAAATTTGCACACAAAAATGTGTAAATTGATGATACAAAAACGATTTGTTTATATGTATAAATTTGTGAGTAAATTGCCAAAATACACACCTAATGTGTAAATTTCAAAATACACATTTCAGTGTGTAATTTAATAACACTAAGTGTGTAAAAGTTATGGTGATCACTCATGAAATACCCACATTAATGTGTAAATTGCGAAAGAATACATATATATCTGTGTTATATTCTTACTCATTGATCTGTGTAATCTTCTGTGATTACACTGATAAATATGTATTACGCAAAAAACACATATTATTGTGTTATTGTAATTTACACAGTTCTTTGCGTAATATGCAAAATACGCATATTCGATGGAGGTTCAATAACTATTGTGTCTAGTGTATATGAAATATCTGTACTGCAACGGGCTGATGAAGAATATCGATATATTTATGCTTAGTTTCAGAACCGTAGCTGCAATATTCATGTAGTTTTGTATGGAGGAGTAAAATGGGGGGGTAGTTGAAAGTCTGATTATATTAGCTTATGGGGCTAGATTTGTGACAGTGGATGCGATAAAATAGTGTTGTTTGCACTCGGGATCATAGTGATGTACAAATTTCTCATCCACTATCACAAGTGTAGTATCATAAGCCGTGGGTGGGCCTGCCACCGGCACTCGGTCTCCGTCTTCGAAAAATTTTTCCTCAAAGCAGCAGGCAATGCCATTGCCCCGTAAAGCATTCACTTCCATATTGCCCAGTTTCATGCCCCCTTGTCGACTCCGTCCTTTGACGGGTTAAAGAATGACTTTGTCCATGACCCACATATCGGGCGCGTACATGTGTTTACAACTAAAATAGACTACGACAAAATAAAAAGTTTTACCATACAAGGCAGAGGCCCCTTTCATGAGTCGTCCCTCCGAATTATGGACCGTGAGCGCATCGCGGCCGCCTCCCAAATGCAGGGCCGGTGGTCATGCGAAACATGCAATACGGATTGATGATTAAGGTGGGTTCCACATGGCCATCTAACCGAGGCAGTCGGGACATGACCCGAATCACGCCTTTTTGACCGTGTAAACTACACAATTTATCTCCGGTACTGCTCACATGTTCCTGTTCCACGCTAATCATGAGTTTGTCCTCGGTTAAATAATGTTGTACGATCCGAAAGGGAGATTTGGAAAAGGTTAAACGAATCTCACACGGAGACACGGGATGCGTGCGCACGTGGATCGAGTACGGCTCGACTTGCAACGGTGCGCCACTGATGAGGGTCCCCAGTAAATTGGATTCGGCGTCCACGTCCCCGTGCACGGGATAAAATTTCACCCAGGTGGTGGCTTTTACTTTCAGCCGCAGTGTATAAAACCGAAAACAATCAAACCCCCGAAAATCTTCGCGTTTGACGATGCAATCTTCTTGCGTCAATCCTAAAAAACTCATATAGGTCACCACAATGTGGGGCAACAGGACCACAAAATGAGGCGAGACGCCATCAGCCACGGGTTCCATGAGGGGTCGATGATCAGCTGTGGGTGCTCGGCGGTACGTCGAGACACTGTCCGTAAAAGAGAGCGCATATTGAGATGTGGTCGCCAACACGGCATTTTTGAGCGCATTAAAGGCTAAAATGTTTTTTAAAAAAGCATTGTGTTGAAAATAAGGATTTAAATCAACAAAGTAACTGTACTGGACGGGCCACCGCTCCATCAGGTCGTTTTTATCTTCGATTTGAAAACATAGACGCGCCCAATAGAGTTCATCGTAAGGGGTCACCCAAATATCGGTTTTGGGTAATTTCTTCATCAGCAATCCCATCTTGTAGCGAATCACAATAAATTTGTCCTGCGCATAACATTCAATGTGTTGAAACGTGCGTTTCAATGCGAGGAGATTGAGAGCTAGAAAAGAGGCTCGGGTGACGGGAATACACGCCTCATTGACCACCACATAGTAGAGACTGTTGGCTTCGGGTACCAATTGCAACGTGTCCCAAAACGTAGGGTCGTGGTAGACGGGATCCAAATCCTCGCAAGTGGACACGATCGTCTCACGCACCATGGTATTCATACGTCCGACATTCTTCGTGTCAAACACACCCAATTTACAAAACCAGCCTTCCTGACTGGGATGGTAGGGATCCAGCGTGGCGTGATTGACCTTGTTGGACATTTGTCGCACAATCAGGTACAATAAAAAGGGATTCAGGGGATAGGTCTGAGTGGTTATAAAATATTAACCCTTTCAACTCTTTTTTCTGCGACGGATGAGACTTTAGACCTGGAGGTGAGATCCTTCCAAATCTTTTGGATCCAGTTCGAGGATCAGAATTTCGTTTCGCTTTTCCCGCAACCAACGAAATTGCTCATCCGTCAATCGATCTTTATACTGGATCCAGAGAAAGGTGAGGTCCGGGGCCTTGAGTGTGGCCCCGCACACCCGACACTCGAGATGCCCGGTATCTCGGACCTGCTGCAGGAGACACGGCGGGTGGACCGCATGCTGGCACAGCGTCAAGCGCGAGCCGTTGAGGACCGGCAGAGAGCAACACATGCAGGTGTTCATCGTGCTCGAGACAGAGAGCTACTGAAGCCTGCGTCTTGGGAACAGCGCGCGCCTGGGAATGGGGTGGAAAGAGAGTGAGGTCTTCTTTGGGAAAATTTCAAGAACCGTTCTCTGGACCCATGGGGGTGATGGTTTCACTTGGAAATGTCACTCTTTTTCAGTTCGACCACTCCAACACTTGGAAAAATTCTGAGTCTATCGAAATGCGGCTGGGCTCCATACAAGAAAACAGTTTTAACTTGGTCACTACAAACGGAACGGTGTATTTTCGAAGAATCGACTCGAAAGATTTTTGGGACGTCCGCTGGTTCAAACCTTGAGCTGCGAAAAAATTTGTAACTACCGATGTGGTAGCAGTAGTGATGGTGTAAGTGGCGTGGAAATGTACGTGCTGATAAGAAAACTGATTAAATTGAAAACGGGTAGAAGATTACTAGACTTTATCACCTGGGGACGCGTGGTTCCTCGAAAACAGTGGTCGAGACATCGGGGATTGACGGAACCGTGGCTGCTGGTACAGACGAAAGACGCGACGACGGGAAGCAGCTTTTTAGACTGGTTGCACCAGTTTAAACGAGAACAAAGAGAACGTTGTAAACGACTCGGTTTACGAATTTGAACCGAGAGAAAAAAAAACTTTTTTTTTTCCTCGGTTCATTTTTTCCTTTTTTTAAAAAGACTTTTAGGTTACCAATATTGGAATAAAAAAGACACTTTAACATTTTCGTGCCATAATCAATAATGCACAATTAAATATTCATTGTAGAGATGAAATGTGTTTTTTCCTAAATTATTCAATGAAATTTGCCTCATAAAGGTACATTACTAATTCACATCAAGATTATAAAATAATGAAACTTTATTTCAAGTTTAGTCAGATTTAATAACTAAAAAAGCTTGATTAATACATAAATATATTTGGTAAGATTGTAATTACCAATGAAATCAGCAATATCTTTATTTTTTCCGAAATAAGTTATTCTTTCTTCATGAAAAAACATGAATTCAATAATTTTAACAAAAATTAGAAATGAAAAAATATATGGAATTGATATAAAACTAAAAAAGTCAAATTTTGCACCTACATCTGAACTGAATATTTCATTGTTTACATCCTTAAAATATGTGAGAATTTTAGAGAGTTGCGGATTTTAGGAGTGCAGATTTGAGGGAGTCTACTATATATATATATATATATAGTAGAGGTACCCGTGCCCTTTTCGGCCGTTTCGTGCCCTCGCATAAGATTTTTTTTGTGGGGGTGAAAAAGTTTATTCCAACTGGCTTCTCAATCTTTCGTTTCTTCTTGCAACGACTTCGACTTCTAACGATTATAAAACTTATAATTGACGTGATAAGTCATTTTGGATTCCATGTGGTTTTCGTCCTCTTCCAGTCGAAACTCTTGCACTCCCACTAAAGGCACGGATTCTTGTTCCTTCCAATTCAGACTGCTGAGATTTGGCGAAACTCGATAAGTGATCGGAGACAGTCTTTGAAATCGCGTTTCGCAGTGACAGTAATAAGGCGAAGGGGTCATGCATTTGACGTAGAGGGTTTTGTTGAGTTTCCAGTTCACTTTGAAATGGGTGTCCAAGCGCCATCGGCAGTAGATGTGTTGCCAGCGACCGGGCCGGATCTTGACTTCGCTCCAGTCGTAAAACCGTAAGTTGTGGTAGCCGTTTCGAGAAGCGGCCGAGTCGATCAGTACGAGTCCGTAGCCTTCCAGACGATACATGAACATTTTGGGCGGCGGTTGCTGCTGCTGAAGGGGGGGTCTGGATGCCTCCTTCTCGTCCTCTAGATACTGGAATTGTGTCAAGAAACTTTCGATGTTTTGGAAAACGCGATCGATGGATCCGCGAAAGAAACGTTGGTGCAGGTCGGCGGGTTTGTAATGGCCTTCGAATCCTTCGAGGAAAAAATGATAGAGTGCGAGATTCAGGGTTTCGGGGTCGACGCGAAGACAGAATCGATGGGTCCAGTTTCGTGTGGCAAAGTACCAGCCGGGTCGGATTAGACTCAACCGTTGCAAGTACGCGGTCGAAAAGGGCACGGGAGACGAGAGGTAAGCCGACCGGTACGTCAAGATGGCATGAAATTCCGGCATGCTCGTCAAAAGTCGCAATTTGTCCTTTAAAGGGATAAACGTTCGAAAAAGGATGAGAAGTATGTCGATGGGTAATTCCAGCAATTGCATAGAGGCCATGATTCGTCGGGGAGTTTGCTTTTTAAAAAACTAAACTCTGTGAAGAAATGAGAAAGGGCGCGAAGCTTCTTTTTAAACTCTTGGCATCGCGCCCGCCTCCCCCTCCCAAACTGCTGCTAGAGATCCGCTCAAAAGAGGCTGCGATTAGTCGAAACGGAATGCGGGGCGTATCATCCGGGTGGACATTCACGGCTTTCGGGTGGTTAGTTCAAAGTAAGAGTTCCTTTCCCTCTCTCGCTCGCCTCATACAGTTTCAAGGTGATCAGTAGGTTGAAAAAAAGAACAAAGATTCCATTGCCGCCGAAAGGCAAAAATAAAAAAGAAGTTCATGATGTGACTCGCATAAATTCCATGACAGAAATTAGAAAATCCCGTGTCTGTTGATTATGGTAAGCATCGAATCGAACTGGGAAGAAAATATATTATTTGGCGGGTATTCAGAATTGAATAAATTGGCTGGAACATGTTTTGGATACGTTTTAATTTCAAGGTTCATGTTTTTTTCCTTCTCGCATTGAAAAAAAAATTATCGGCTGAAATTAGGAATCCAATACTTGGGTATTAATAGTAAACCAAAATACAAGAAACTGGGAAGAAAATATATTGTCATTTAAACAAATTGACAAGAATTCAAACTTTAAAGCTAGAACAAAAAGCTTATTCTCATATTTTTCATATTATAAATCCTATACTTGGTTGATAATAGTAAAATAAATCGAAACACAAGAAACTGGAAAGAAAGTATATTTGAACGCGTCTTATAAATTCAGCAAATAATCTTTAAATATGGATTGAGAAAAAAATGAAACGTTTAAACTATGTATTTGAAAACGTATTTCCATAAAATCAGTAAATATTTTTTCACACATGGATCGATTGAAAAATAAATGTAAAACAAGAAAAATAAAAAAAAACTCATATAGTGTTGGTGCAGATTTTGATAAACTATTTAAAATGTGTGATAAAAGCAGAAAAAAATGAAAAGAAATATGGGAAAATGTATAATGATAAAAGAAATTTACAATGTAAAACAAGAAAATAAAAAAATCATATAGTGCTGGGTCAGATTTTGATAAACTATTCAAAATGTATAATGATAAAAGAAAATAAAAAAAAGAAATATGGGAAACTATTCAAAATGTATAATGATAAAAGAAAATAAAAAAAAAGAAATATGGGAAACTATTCAAAATGTATAATGATAAAAGAAAATAAAAAAGAACTCATATATTATTGATAAAAATTTCTATTATTCGTGGATTGAACATTTTCGATATCATAGTTTCTCTAAATCTCGTCTCAATTGACACTTTGTGAATATCTGACTGAGATTTTGAGAAATATATGACATCGAAAATCTCCAATTTAAGAATAATAAAAATTTTCAAAACAGATCCTTGAAGCCAAGAAGAAATTTTACAAAATAAAAAAAATCCAAAACGGGAAGAAAAACTTAATCTTAAAATTAAAACGTACCGCATTGTCCAAGTTGATTTTAATCGCTCGTACAATAAGATTATCAAATTAAACATCGCATCTAATATTTAGCAAGAATGAAACGTGAACTCATTGAGAATCTATATATACCGTCAACCACGCGTACCTCAATTACAGTGAAACAAACAGTTACACAAACAAACGAGCCAAATATTAAATTGTTTAAATTATCAACAAAATGACGCAATACTGAAATTGAAATGCAGTCATCACAAATGTATGAAATTCGTAAAGTATAATGTCATAGCGTTTAAATAAACATTGATGACAAAACAGTGTTAAAAAATTGACTCTTTTACTACATCATCACTCCATCACTTTTATAGAAAACGATTACTTCATCCTATCATGGAGTAGTCTCATTGGTCAAAAGAGAGATATTCTATAAAAGCAGAGGAGTGACGATGCGGCAAAAGGTTCAAATTTGTTAAAGTGTATTTGTAGCCAGATTGAAAAAAAATTGTTATATATGTAATATTTCCTAATGGTGCATTATGAAATTGAAATGCAGTCATCGCAAATGTACTTAATTCATAAAGTATGACGTCATAGCGTTTGAAGACGAAACATTGATAAATGATAGCAGCAAAATTTCTCTTAAATAAGTAATATTTTTTCATTGTGCATTCTGAAATTTTCTGTGAGGGGTCCGGCGCTCAAATCTTTTTGCAGTTGACTGTATCATCCATATTGGACCGTTATAATAATTTGACAAATCGTGGCTATAATATATTATTTTGCTGGGTACCGGGACACATGGGTATTCCTGATAATGAGAAAGCAGATGACGCGGCAAAGCGTGCTTTAATTCCATTATATCATACTGTCCCACTCTCAGACGTTAAACTACTTATCAATCATCTTATTCTGAATAACTGGCAACAAAGTTGGGACTTGGAATACACCAATAAACTGCATCATGTAAAACCAACAATCATGACCTGGCCTACCATATATCCTAGGAAATCCGATGTTATTCTGACTCGTCTGAGAGTTGGACATTCAAGAATCACTCATAAACATCTTTTACTTCGGGAGGATGCACCCATGTGTCCTCACTGTCATTTTGACTATCTGACTATTCAGCATGTTTTAACTGACTGTCCGGGTCTCCGGCACTTGTACAGAATCCATTTTAACTCTTCTTCACCTACCTCGACTAACCTAATTGGGGAAATGCCTCATGGGGCACTCTTTGATTTTTTAAAACAGACTAGCTTTTATTTAGAGATTTAGGTTTTATATCCTTTATTTGTTTGTATTACCTATTTGACATCTGGATGGGATACCCCATCCAGATTCCTTATCCATTGTTGTTTTATTAAATTCGTATTTATTACTTTTTACTCCTCGTTTGGCGCAGCATGTCCCTTAAGGGATTTTGTGCCATAAAAATCAATACAACCAACCAACCAACTTGATCATTCTGCTTCTTATCTACAGAAACCCAATACTGTACAAAATGTGAAACTGATCCAAAAGGCAAAAGCGAGGGTTACCATCCGAGGTTCACACCGCAAGTCACACCAGAACCTGTCTATTACAAATTTTAAAGATCCCATAAATTAATTCAAAATTACGTGGAAGACGCTATGGAAGAATCTTAAGACTCGAATGCAGAAGAGAACATTGTTTTTGACGAATTCATTCCTAATTAACTTTACATTTTTAAAAATCTGTGTCCGTTGAAATTATTTTTTTTATGACTTGTGCATGATCTCATGCTTTGCTTTTTTTAAAAACAATTACTGCATTATTTTTACTTTATTTAATTGCACCTTGTTTTTAACACTTGCCTTATTGATTTTACCTCTTACTTTTTAATTTTTGTGTTCTTTAAAATTGTGTTTATGTATTTATTGTGGATTGTCTATATTTTAACAAATTTTATCGGTATTTTTATGTATTTTATCTAAGGACTGTAGAATTTTTGATTGGTTTTAATTATGCATTTTATCACTTATTCTTAGTTATTTTTCCTATTTTGACTTTGTCTTGGCGTAGCATGTCCCAAAAGGGACTTTGCTTCATAAAACCCCAATCATCCAACCAACCAATGCATTTTTCATTTAATCTTTATATGCTTTACTGCCACAAAAAGCAACTGCTAATGTTTGAAAAATACTATCATATGCACACGTATTGCTAATATCAACTTTGCTTGGTTTTAGGCTTAAATTTCCATTTTTTAAAAGGCCAATTGGTCTTCTCGTAGATTTTTAAGAAAAATCAATTTTTGATATTTCAGGTTGTATTTGAATGTAAGAATTTTTCAACCTCTTTTTAGGAGGATATATTAATCCTCTCGAGTTTTCAAAAGCAAAATCTTCTGCTCATTGATTTGTGGGTGTTTTTATTTATTTTTTTTTTTTTTGAGAAATATTTGGAGCAATTTTTTTCCTCATATCCTTCAAGAGAAGAATCATCGCTTAGAGGGAAGGAACATCTTTCTAAAATGTGTACAAAGCATCCACATTTGACACCTTATGGGCTCCTGATGGCTGATGACCGTTTGCACATGCTACACACTTTGGAATGGTATTAAGTTTATTTTTTTCATTTGGATATATTGCCATAGATATTTCTAGATTTGAATTGGGAAGTTTTTTTTGGTGGAAAAGTATTTCAGGCGAATTCTTTTCTTCCCGTATCATTGTTTACAAGGAAGGGGCACCCTTCTAAAATGTGTATGAAACATTCACATTTTACACACTTATGAGCTCCTGACGTCAGTGACCGTTTGCACATGCTACACACTTTGGAATGTTATTAAGTTTATTTTTTTCATTCGGATTTGTAGCCTTAGGTATTTCTATATTTGAATTCTGGGAATTTTTTGTGGTGAAATATTTAAAGCAAATTAGTTTTTTTCTGTACCCTTAAAGAGAAGAATCATCGCTTAGAGGAAAGGAGCACCCTTCTAAAATATGTATGAAGCATGCGCATTCTACACATTTATGGGCTCCTGACGGAACCGTTTGCACATGCTGCACACTTTGGAATGTTATTAAATTTGTTTTTTTTCATTAGCACTTTTGGCCTTAGATATTTCTGGATTAGGTGTCTGCATAGTTTGATTTAAACATGTTATTTCCTTACCCCCATCTTGAACATTATCTCCAGTACTTAGTCTGGAATTCCAATTTGCGGCTGCTACCAGTTTCATTTTTCCGTCTAATGATTTCCGTCTAACATGTTTATCAAGTCACTTATTTTAATTAACTAGGGGGGCCCCGCCCCCCTGCTCGCTATGCTCGCCAACTCCCCGCGTAATCGCTTCGCGATTCCAAATTATTGGCTGCCCCCTGCTTGCTGCGCTGCTACTGATAATATTAATACTAATATTAATTGCCTACTGATAATATTAATACTAATAATAAAGAAAGACCGCTTAAATGAGGCGTAATATTATAAAAATATATTTATCTTGAAAATGAAAAAAAATATTTGTAATGCTTAAAAAATAAATTAACGCGAAATATAACAATAGGTTCAACTTTTGGCGACTTATCCCTGGTGTTAGAATAAAAACTTGAATTTCAGAAATTGATTAAATGAATTTTGAATGATAGTTATTTCCCTTTTTATTATTTTCTTTCTCTTTTTTATCGAATTTCCGTATAATATAACTTACAGCAGAAAAAAGCAGATCTGATTGTAAAAGACACTGTAAGTTGTGAGTTACTATTCGTTTCTATACCATTTTCATCTTGCTTTTGTCGCCAAAGAATGTGTTTTTAAGCCGAAAATGCACTACTCACTTAATGCCTGACTTAGGTTCATAATGGTCGCAATAATGTTTTTTTTTTTTTTCAAGTGAAGATAATTTTTAGAGTATATTTAAATATTCAATCGTAAATTATATAGATATGAGTATAACTCTTTTATTTCTTTTTGCAAATGTTTTCATTGCTAATTTAATTTTTCTTGCGCCATTTCGTCAATTTCACTTATAGGAAAAATTTCAGTTTTAAAATTTAAAAACTGTAGAAGGAAAGATTCCCATCAATTAAAAATCTTCCCCCCAAATTCTAAGATTAAATGTCATTAATGGATGATCGTAAATGTAACATTCACTTGACATTAATCCTAATATAAATACTAATTATGTCATCAAGTGATTTTTAATTCGACATTTTATTTCTACTTTTATGTATGTTCTGCTAATTTGTTTTTTGTTTTTTAAATGAAAATTCATGCTAATCTATATAATCTGGCTAATAGTTTGGCGATTTGTATAATTTGGCGAAATTGGTCGACGGTATAACCAAGTAGTACTGAAGGAAAAATTTTGCAATTCAAAGTAAATTTATGCAATTATACTTTATTACTATAGATAAATTCAACATTTTGAGATGAAAAATTCCCGCTGAATAAAATTTACAAGTCTTTTTTAATTGAACATTTCCTCTTCAATATTTCTTCAATCAACCTTTCGCTTTTCTCTTTCGCGCAGGCTAACAAAAATGTATTTTAAATATTTTATTAGATAAAACGTAAATAACATTTTTCTATTTTTTAAAAAAATATTTTTAAAATCTAATTCTACCATTATGTGTCTTACAGGACAAAATAGCAGAATTACTTTTAAAAATGGTTTTATCTGTTAATTGTATGTTATTTGTTTATTTGGGCGTTTGAATTTACTTTTGTCATCAAAGAATGCGATTTTATACCAAGAAGGCATAAGCCGGAGCGATGTTCACAATTACTAAATTCTCCACTCTCTTTTAAATGTGTGAGAGCATTTTTAGGATATTTTTTTTATGTATAATTGTAAATATATAAATAGCAGTTATAGCAAAAAAAAAAAAAAAAATGCGTATAATGTTTAAATTTTAGTATAAATGTCTTCCTCATCCAAACTGTAAAATAATTTAATTGCAACTTTTTAAAGTTTTGGCGCAGATGTTATATACGCACCACATTCGCACGATTGCAACAAAATGGCGATTTTATGCCACACATGGTAAACCGACTATGATTGTTTGTTTATTAATAAACTATTTATTAACTTTCATTTTGTTTTTTAAAATAATATAAATCATTTTGTTCTATAGCTATTAATTAAACTTTTTTATTTATTATTTTTTTTCAAATAATTAAAAAATATTTATGAAATTAGTAATTAAAAACCAAGTTCTCCAAATTGACGCCAGAAAAAAATTGCGCCAATGTGGTGCATACATGACATCTGTGTCAAAGTTTTTTTCTTATACATAAGTAGGGAAAATGCAGTATAAATACCGATTAAAGTTTTTTCCAAATGGAAATTTTGTCACGGATTTGATCATATACTCATCGAGGTATCTCACTGGCGCCAAAATGGTATTATTTGCCTCATATGGTAACCCAGCTATAGTTGTTTATCTAATGATAAGTTGTTTATTTACTTTCATTTTTTTCTTTTTTTAAAATGATATTTGTTGTTTTGTTCTACAGTTACTTTTTATTTATTGTTAATTGCTGTTTAAATTGAGAGAAAAAAAATATACATAAATTTCTTTGGTATTCTAAAACGAGGATTTTGCCACATTGTAGTTGCAAGATAATCGTGCTAAACCTATTGCGTATATGATGTCTGTGTAGGAATCTTTTGTGAAATATGAAAAGTGTAAATTGGCTACTACTTGATTATCACGTCAACCAATTTCGCCAAATCGTTCGCCAAATTATACAAATTTACATAATTTTATCTTAAATTACTAAAGAGAAAATGATTAAATACGAAAGAGCAAATAATTTTGTTTTCATTTTTCAGGAGGAAATTTTGCAATAATAAAGTAATTGTTGTAGTGAGAATTTTAATGTGTGTGTTTTTTTTAATCGTTGGACACTTGCTGTAACGAAAAATGTTTTTTTTCCTGCTATTGTTTTGTAAGAGCTGGTTTTGTGAAAGCCATGTTAAGATGGTATTCAAATTTTTGAACCCTTTCCAACTACCACCCCCTTGGGCCGATTTTGCACATTTGCAATTCCCACTGAGATATTAACCATCTCAATGTACTTGACGAGTTTGAAGATGATTTTTGCATAATTGTGCCTTTTATCGCGCGGATAAAATTTAATATATATATATATATATATATATATATAAACTTTTTAGGTGGGAGTAGCTTTGGATTCCTGGCTTTACATAATGAAAAGTTGTGAAGAAATTTTTCAGAAGTTGTACCATGGTAACGACTGTAATAATTAATATTTCTTCAGATAAGGGAAAATTTTAAATCCTGTTGCCATAATGGTCTCATTTCGCTTCCAAATGTGCACTGTTAGTAATAAACTAAAATAGTTACTTCTAAATAGCTGGTTTTTGTGCAACGTTTAAGATAATTTAATATCACAATGGTGTCTAAATCGTTTTCAGCAATGAACAAGGTGCTGCTGGAGGTCCAAATTATTTAAAATACAAATTTAAATTCACCAGTTCGTTTCATCCACGGTTGATTTTGAAATATTGACCAGCGCAGCGGGCATAGCCTGCTAGTAATAATAATAAATCAAATTGACACGATCATAAAATTTCACGTGAAATCTAAACCCGTCATCGTTTTCACCTTCTCAAAATTTACATGCGAAATTTTAATTTTTTTTTTCAATTTTAAGAAAAAGCGACGCATTTCTGTTGCCACAATTACAAAATTCGCACAAAAACTATAAAAAAATTAATATCTCAAAAATAAATTGAGATACAGCTTTCAAACAAATTCCATTTAAAAGTACATTTTTTTCTCTATACGCCGATGTAAAAATTGAGAATGTGCGGCGTTCAGATGTATAAAAATCGCAGCAGCAAAAATTGCAAAACCGAATTTCATGGGAAAGTGTTGCCATTCGCAGAATGACGTATGCGTTACGCACACATACAATTGGCCTTTATAATATAGATAGATAGGGATTGAAAATTTCAGGTTTTTGCTCCGAACTGATCCATATTACGAAAATGTGAAGTATCTCACTAACTACTGGATTTAAAAGAATTTGCATTAACTGCAATTAATCCATTAACTGCAAGGGTGATCACACAGCATTCTCCCGTTCCTGTCCTAAGAATTTGCTTAGTACCATTCGATTCAGCATGAAAAAATACACTAAAATATGTTATCAGTTGAAAAATAACTACAAAAGCCGATTTTTAAGGAATTTTTTTAAAGTTCGTCCTTTTTTTTACCCCCTCTGGGGTGGAATTTTCAAAAATCCCTTCTTAGCGGCACCCGGTATTATAAGAAGTATTTTTACACCAATTTTCAAGATTTTTGGTTCGGTAGATTTTTTTGTGTTGTGATTAATACGAAATCCAGACTTTCTTATATATATATAGATTAGTTTCTGATAAGTTTATCATGTTATATCCATTTTAATTTCGCTATTAGGTTTTTTTTGCTTTATTTAAGATTTATGTGTGTTAGTAACCCCAAATTCGCATTATTTTGTTTTTCAAGGCAGATACGGAGATGAAACCACACATTTTAATTATAGTTCCGAAGTATTTGGGGTTCAGATGAGTTTGCTTTGGTTCTGCAAATTTCAATTGTATTCTTTTATCACGTTTTGGTGATGCGTATTGCATTAAAGCTAATGGTTTTATATATTACATAAAGAAATCTGTTTACCAACAATAAATAATACATCAAATACGTGAAATTCCATTATAGCATACATTTTATGACTGCAGCAAATTGCAACTTTTTTATATTACTACTTCATTAATTTTTTAATTCTTTCATTTGTTAGACTAATTTCTTTGAATTTTCATTATTATTTAGAGAATATTGGCAGAATTTTAAAAAATCCTTCATAAGATTTAGTTTGATACCGACAGCATATAAATTCGACAAGGGACCTTGCGCCATTAAAATCCATACAACCAACCAACCAACCATATAAATTCAATGATGATACTTCCAGCATATTTATATTAAAGTAGCAATTTTTTCATCGTTTAACAGCATACGTTTACATATTAAACATTAAATCAAATTAAATAACCCCCCCCCCCTCCACCTCAATTCATTCTACTTTTAACTTGAGAAATAATTTTCTTTGTGCCATAGAGCAAATACTACAGTAATGATAATTTTTTATGTTATAATTTAACTAATTTCTATTATTCTTTTTCCATTATAATAATTTTTAATAACTGAGGTCTGACTGAAGCAATAAAAATTATTTCTCTGTACAAGGAAACATTCTTGAAAACAAATAAAATATCATTTAGTTTATAAAATTCTATTTATTTACATATAAAGAATTGACAAAATTAATCAACGGGAACTTCAGTAAAGTCTCCACTTTCTTCTTGATTCATTATTTTCTTTCGAGAAAATAAAAAGATAAATATAAACACACAATTCAAATGTGCATATGGAAAAGTGTGCAGTGTGGATTCAAAAATCCAGCATTCAGGAATCGGATAACTTTAAACATTCTAAGATTAAAAGCGATGGATTTGCTAACAGTGAAATCACATGCACTATGCTAAATTGAATCCTTGATAACACTAGTAGCAGCTCGCCGAAAAAAAAAAAAAAAGATCAGTGGAATAATGCTTAAATTTGACTGGGAAATTAATATCTGTTTTAGGAGAATAAGACGACTACTTTTAAAATCAAAATTCTACATTTGTTAAAATTCAATAAAAACTTGTTAGCATGCTAAGTACCACTGTCGGACGTTCCTCTCAACCCGCACAGCTTTGAAGAAAGTCCGTGGTAGTTATAGCTGCCACCACCGATATTATTAGGTGATATCGGTCACCCACTGTGAGGATTGTGTAAATGAACACTGACGCTGTCAATTAACTGAACTAACAGTTTATTTATACTATATGTACACAAAAATATACTATTTACAATTATATACAATTACAACTCGGATATAGATGATCCGGTTCATTATTAAATTAAATACAGTAAAGGTTGGCTGTGTACACTCTCTCAAAAAATAATTCGAATAAATTGCCCAGTAAATTTATTAGAATATTCAATATTTTTTGAGAGAGACGAAACAAGTGAAATTTAGTTAATCTTATTATACGTTAGAAACGTATGCGACATAGAGATTTTATCTAATAAACATGTATTTCTAAGTTTTACGCTTGCGAGTCCTAAATAAACTATACTTACATTACATCTTTTCTTGTATCATATCTATCAAGCTCACATAAAATGTAATGTGGCATTCATTTACCTTTACAATAATAAATATTTTTTTTGGAGTTTCTTTTACTACGGGAAATTACTTTTTTTATTTTTTGCGGTTGCATAAAAAAAATTATATAAAATATTATAAAAATTACTGTATTATATATTATAATTTTTTTTTTAAAAGCACGCCGTCGTTACGTAGCACCTATAGTCGTGGTTCAAACAAAATTTTTCAAACAAATGTTTTAAGATATCAAACCAAATTTTTTAAGTGATATAGCTAAAACTCAAATTTTACGATACAGATGATGAAAGGTACATAAAATATAGTGATATTGTTAGAAAATTATCGAAACCAATTAAAAATAGTTCTGTTCGATATGAAAAAAATTGGTTGCATTCTCCATTGATGTATTAGACTTATCGAACTTTCACTGAGGTAAATAATAATAATAATAAAAAAAAGAAAGAGATACTTACATACAAGCGTCGTACCATGTTTACACTCTCTCAAAAATAATTCGAATAAATTGAATAGAATATTCATTATTTTTTTGAGAGAGACGAAACAAGTGAAATTTAGTTAATCTTATTATACGTTAGAAACGTATGCGACATAGAGATTTTATCTAATAAACATGTATTTCTAAGTTTTACGCTTGCAATAAACCGTGTAATTATAAAACATGACCTTACAAAGGACTTTTTTTTCTCAAGAGAAGTAACTTGTGCAATTCATTTATTACGCAGTTTGAAAATGAAACCAGTCGACTGTGAAAAAAAAGTGTGTTTCATTTTTTACAAACTTTTCCTTTTTACTTTAGAATTTTATAAGCTGCTGTGAAAATCTGATTTTATGTTAATTTCTTTAAGCTATAAGATATGAATTATTTCCATTATTCTTTTCACACATGGTTGAAAAATGTTTATAACTTCTGTTTGATTGTCTATGCATGTTATTTAAGGATTAAAAAAGAAATACAAGTTTTATCATCTGTATCACTTTTATTCATAAAGGAAGCAACTTGTTTGCTTTGGAAGGATATTATCATTGTATCAAGTATATAATAAGAATTTGAAATAATTTATTACATAATATATAAAGAATTAATTTTGAGATAAAAAAAATAAGATACTGTCTTTTTATTCTTGAAAGAAGTGTGTGTTGCTTTTAAATTTAGTTTAACTGCATTATATTTAGGGTCATAGCAAATCCCTACTTAGTGCATTGTATAACATATTGTGTAAAAAAATTGGCTGATATTTTTATGCTGCTTTTATTTAAAGTATACTGTAAAAAATTTTGTGTGTTCATTGTAATTGCTGAAAAATATTATTGTAAAAAATGTATTTTTTTTAAAAAAAGGAATCACAATAATTTTAAACAAAAAAATTTTTATTACACATGTACATTTTTACAGGAACTTGTTAACAAGTTCGATGGATTGATGAATTTGAAAACTTAAATATACGACATTTTCTAAAAGTAATTTAAGATGATTTCTTAGCTCATTTACATCTTCTCTTACTATTAACTCTCGATCGGTGTTTACACCTATTGATCGAGTACTAGTTTCATCGTCGTTGCTTATGTCAACTATATAAATAGGGCTTGAAGTTGGGATTGTTTCTTTTTCCCAAATACTTTGATCATCCGTTTCTTTACTTGTTGATGGTTTAGGAGATTTATTTAATGGATGGGACGATTTATTTAATGGATGGGAATATTTACTTGTTGATGGTTTAGGAAATTTACTTGTTGATGGTTTAGGAAATTTAGTTAAAGGATGGGAGGATTTAGTTAAAGGATGGGAGGATTTACTTAAAGGATGGGACTGTGGAGAAGAACATCGCGGTGGAGAGGTGTGCGTCATTGGAGAACATTGCTGTGGAGAGGTGTGCGTCATTGGAGAACATTGCTGTGGAGAGGTGTGCGTCATTGGAGAACATTGCTGTGGAGAGGTGTGCGTCATTGGAGAATACTGCTGTGGAGAGATGTGCGTCATTCGAGAATGCTGTGGAGAGATGTGCGTCATTGGAGAATACTGCTGTATATCATTAGAAGAAGACTGCTGTATATCATTAGAAGAAGACTGCTGTATATCATTAGAAGAAGACTGTTGTGGAGAGGTGTGCGTCAATGGTGGAGAACACGGCAAAGGTTTCAACAGCACACGAGGATTCGGGCACGGCTGTACAGTCGGCAGTAAAATTATTCGAGCACCTTAAACCCTTTGGTTTTTTTCCAAAACCGAAAACATACTTCCTGCAACTATTATTCTTGGATAGTACGGCAAGTGAATCATTGCCCGTAAATAAATGATGAATGCTACGCTCATTGTACTAGCAAATCTCTTCTAGTGCATTTCAGTGACCAATTTTAATATGTTTGAAATAGTGTAACATCATTAATATACACAACAAACGAATTTTTCCCACATATTAGACAATAAAATAATGGATTTCTTTTATGTACCTCGAACTATAACTGATACTTTAATCTCTGTAAAATGTTTGATCTTCGTCATTCTTATCAGTTTCATTTTATTTGAAATTGGTCATTGAAATACATTACAAACAGTTTTTCCCTATTGACCATAAATTCTTTTGAATGTTCTTGTAAATAAACTATAAAACTACAAACTTCATTTTCAATGCCGAATACGAAGTAGTAAATTGCATTAACATACATCAAATGCATCCGAATATATTTACACTAGTTAGAGCATGGGTTGAAAAACACAATTCATAAAGCTTTTTCAACTATGTTGGAAAGTGTCAGCAGAAAAATATACAATTATTATATCGTATTCTAAATGTTCAAAGCAAGCGTCATTTTTTTCATTAGCTGGACAGTTACTTTTTGCTTCTAATTATTAATCTGGATGTGGTTGATGATGTGGTTGAAGATGGTAGAGAGATTGGTTGGCTACTATCAGATTTCTTTTGTCAAAAATTTTTCGAATAACTGTGGCTGGTAGTTTGAATTTTGATTCGCACGGTCCGCTATTGAAAAAGGTATCACAGAATTTGGTGGAGGAAGAGGTGTTCATTGAATAAGTGTAAACAGGGGGAACGGGGGGCTCATGCCCCCCCTTAATTGATATAAACGGGATTTTCATGCAGAATTAACAGTTTTCGTTCAAAATTTAGATATAGGATCATTCTGATGAGGCGAGTCCGTGGCTGTTATTAGGTGTTCATTGAATAAGTATAAACAGGGGGAACGGGGGTTCTAATGCTCCTCCCCTTAACTTGTATAAATGGATTTTTCAATCAGAATTGTCAGATTTTGTTCAAATCTCTGAATAGTTTTGGAAGTTTAATGGTTAAGTATAAAAGAAGAGAATAACTCCTCTTAAATATATAAATGCTAAATGGGTTTTTATTAAGAATTATCCGATTTGCTCTGAATTTTGGATATAGGTTTTTAAAAAATTTTTGAAATTAACCAATATTGGTCGTTTCGTCAAAAATGGGCCACCACTAATAATTTTTCTGAAAAAAATGACAAGTTAAAGTTTTAAAAATAACCAATATTGGTATGTAACGTTTCGCAAAAAAATGGGTCAGAAGTGGTTTGGGTAACCACTTCTGACCCATTTTTTCACTTTCACCTTTAAATAATTTTTCTTGAAAGAAAAACATGAGGTGAAATTTTAAAATTTAGAGAATTTCATTTCATAATGACGTTTGAATTTTAAAAATTTGTCACCTTTTAAATCAAAAATATACTTATAATCTTCTATATCCGGTGATAAAATTAATATCGAATCTGAATCTGAATCTGAATCCTTATCATTTTTTTTGTCCATAGCTTTTTTTCCATCAACTTTCAAATAATTTCTCTTTAAAGTTTTTTTAAAGTGACATTTCTTCACTATAGGAATATTCTTCTCGCAATTATGAGTTTTCTTTGGAATCTTAAAGTTTTTCAATTGTTCTCTCTTTTTCATATTTGAAGATTCCAAAAATTCTATAAATTTAGAGAATTTTCTAAGTTTAGAGAATTTCAATTCGTAATGTTGTTTGAATTTCAAAAATTTGTCACCTTTTAGTTCAAATATATATTTATAATCTTCAAGATCCGGTGACAGAATTAATACTGAATCTGAATCTGAATCCTTTTTTTCGTCCATTTTTTTCACTTTGATTTTTTTGTCTATAGCTTTTTTCTTTTTCCCATCAAGTTTCAAATGATTTCTCTTTGAAGTTTTCTTTAAATGAGATTTCGCCACAGGAAAGTTCTTCTCGTTACTATGAGTTTTCTTCGGAATCTTAAAGGATTTTAACTGTTCTCTCATTTTCATATTTGAAGATTGCAAAAAGTCTATAAAATTTCGCTGTTTCTTGGCAGGAGAGGGCGTTGTCACGGGCTTGGCTGGAGTTTTTTCCCTTGTGAGGCAAGACTTGTTACAGGAAAAATTGATTTATTAGTCACGATTGGTGATGAGGGGATTTTAAATTCACTTGTCTTCTCTGCAGATTTCTTGGTTTCTAGCAGCGGCGGCAAGGCAAAATCTGTTGTCATATCTTCTTCCATCGGCGTAGGAGGTCGTGGAAAATTGTCATTGTAAGTTACGAGGGGCGTATTTAAAATACTTTCGTATGGATCCTCAATTAGATGCGAAACATTCGCATCTATAAAATTAAGTAATTCTTCAAGGTCTTTTTCACTTAAATTTGCCATTTAAAAAAAAAAAAATCTAGTAGACCACCAAAGAGCGATCAGCGTAAAGCAAGATCAGCGAAAAGGCATGAAAAATATGAGAATGGCGTCGATTACCGCCTTTTTATACGAATCACTGAGGTCATTTGAAAGATAAAAACAGGAAGTTTAAGCTAAAAATAATCGTATATCAAAGTTATTGAGAAAGTATATTACGTAACAAGGTTCATTATAGAATAAAAGGAATCGTGTCACAGGATGTTTTGCGCAATCCGTTTTTAGAAATCACAGTCAGGAAGTTATGTAACTCAATTCGCGGAACAGCGGAGAAGGTCTGGAATAAAATTAGCCACAGAGTCAATCTTTTAATGAAATTTGTATATGTTTTTTTCTGAACATTTTTTTAATAATAAAAGTAACAATAATTTAAGCAAAGCAATGCGTCTAACAAAAGACCCTGTAATTTAATAATAAATATTTTTTGCATCACAGATTGTACAGAATGTATATTTTTGTGCATATTTCAAAGACCAATTCTATTATTTTAAAATGAGCCATTAAAATGCATTTGATCACTCGTAATGTAACGGAATACTTTTGATTGTCCCTGACATCCGATTTTCATAAAATTTGAAATGACTCTACAAGATTATGTAATAATTATAAGTTTTAAAATTTCAAACGATTCGGTTGGGTTTCTTTTTTTTTTAGAAAAAAAAATAACCAATATTGGTTCCCTATCTGACGCGAAAAAACGGGCCGAACAGAAACATGTATGGATAAAAGACTATTGTCTTTTTCCTTAAACATGTTTCTGTTCGACCCGTTTTTTCTTTTTTTTTCATCAACAAGTCCCTTTTTTTTAAAAGTTTATCTCTAATCCAATCGGCGAAAACAATACATTCGATTCTCGAACAATGTGACATTTTATCATTAAGCAGTCTTCGATGGATTCCACAGCCGTTTACTAGAATGTATTTCAGTGGGTGGGATATTGCATCAAATTTTGGGCATCCAAAATCTTCCAAGTTCCCATATGGAATACCTAGGTCTTGCAGTACGTCCCTTTCAACGTGGCCACCTTTATATGCTACTATATATTTTTCATCAGTTTTTTGACACTCATACTCGGCCTTTACAATTGTTTAAAAAAATTCAAAGTCAAAAAGATGTCTTTCGTTATCCAGGGGTTCAAGAGTAAGCCCGTGCAGGTTGTTTGTGTAATATTTTATTGTTTTCAAGTCTTTCCTGGTCGCTTGATTAGCCAAGTGGTTCAATCTGAAGGTGTACGTGCCGCTGTCGCCTTTCGTCATTGAGGCAAATCCCATGTCTCGGCAGTAAAATTTTCCCCCGATGCGGAATCCGTCGAAATCAAGGACCATGCAAATTTTTGAAAGGCTCATGGTTCAAGACAAAGTTCTCAGATAAAGAAAATTTCAACTAGTCTATAAAAAGTGGTAGCAAGGCTTTCTGACAAGAGCAGAATGATGCTTTGGTCACAACGCGACCTCCTTTTTACATAAAAGACTTGTCAAAACAACCGGACTGAAATAAAATTATCAGAAAGGATGTAGCTATTTTTTATCGCGGTCAACAGGAAGCCAAAGTGTAAAAAAATATCAGAACCATCTCTGAAAGAAACTTCTAGAACATTTTTATTTTCGGAGGAAATTCTCGGAAAGGAAATGATGCAATTCCTTTTTTATCTGTTTCTACAGATGCGCACGAGAAAATAGTTATATAATTATTTTCTAGAACATTTTATTTTCGGAGGTCATGAGATTAAATTCTCGGAAAGGAAATGATGCAATTCCTTTTTTATCTGTTTCAACAGATTGCGCATCACGAGAAAATAGTTATATAATTATTTTCTAGAACATTCAGTTTATTTTTAGAATTTTTGGAAAATATATTACGGTCATTACAAGTTCCTTGTAAAATCTTTACTTGATATCATCTTTTTTATACCTCGAATATTTCAATATTTAATAATTGTAATTTAAGAAATTACCCCAACCATTTCAAAAATGTTTCACTCGATACATTCATCTATCATTTTAAGCTAAATACCAGTTGTTTTATTGTGTATTATCCGTGCCACTGCTATAAATGACTTTATACATGCTGCAATTTGAAGGTACGGTTCGTTTAAGTTATATCACGCTATTGTCGCCAAGCATAAAAGTTGGCGACGAAAGAAACATTTCAAACTATTTAACATTGTTGGTGCAAAAGTAATCATTATTAAAATACAGCTTTGGCATATACTGTTATACTTGTAAGACTTTGGCATATATTGTTTGATTTTACAGAGCAGAATTTTGGTGATGGAGGTTTTAAACCAAAATCGATCGCAGCACATGCATCTGTGAATGGGTCCATCAGACATCGAATCAAAAAAGTTTTTTCCCAGTTTTTCCCAAGCCGATTGCTTTTTAGTTTTCTTTTTAGGTGGTGGAAAATCAAGAGTAATAGCTATAACATTTTCCGGCTTGTTAGAATCACTATTGGCACTCAAATTTTCCTGGTTAGAACCGACCGATAGTAAAACGCCATGGCTAGTGGATTGGTCGCCCTGGCGACATGATGTTTTACAATTAATCGGTTCGGCATTAAATTGCTTCCTTTTTCGTGATCGCCTTTCAACACGTAATTGGTTTTCAGCGGCTCAATAATCTTTTGATTTTATCATTTTCTGCATTGAAAGACGTTTTTGCGCCAAACCAAATACAGTATTACTCAGTTATCCCGTCGACCAATTTCGCCAAATGATACGAATCGCCAAACTAATAAGCAACTTATACATGTTGACTGTGTTTAATATCATTGAATGCGATATTCACGTTCATTCATTTCTTTGGCTTCGGCTTTTTCCGTATCTGTTAATTTCCGTCTACCCATTTTTAAATTTGTTAGTTTTCTCCTTTATTACAATGATTTTAACCATTTTAATTTACTATTCAAATAAAAATTCTTCTAAAAGTAAAGAATTTAATTTAAATTCAAATAAAAATTCTTCTAAAAATAAAGAATTTAATTTAAATTCAAAAGTGGTAACATCATTCAAAAGTGGTAACATCATTCAAAAGTGGTAACATCATCGGGTCCATTCTCCCGAAAACAACAACCATTTTTCAAATGGTTAACAAGTTTTCAATTCTAACTTGCGTTTTTCTACAAGTAAATTTTAAAATGCATTAATATTTATAGGAAAAGATTTCCCTTACATTATGGTCAATGGGGCTGTGTTTAAACACATCAATAGCTTTTACTGAATTTCTCCCTTACATTATGGTTAATGGCGAAAAAACTGTTTTTAAATACATAAATAGCTCACAAGCTTTCCCTTACATTATGGTTAATGGGGTCTGTTTTTAAAAACATCAGTAGCTCAAAAGATTTCCCTTACATTATGATTAAAAAGCCCAACAATGAGTATGTGTAATTTGTTTTTCGAAAAAATGCAAATTTTGCTTTTTAAATTTTACAATATTGGATTTAACCCAAAAAAATGGGCCCTAACAATTAAAAAAATGGGCTATAAAAGTCTTTCCATGCCTCCCAACAATGATTATGTGTAATTTATTTTTCGAAAAAATGCAAGTTTTGCTTTTTAAATTGTCCAATATTGGTTATCTATCTAACCCAAAAAATGGGCCGAACGAGGCATGTACAGTGGTGGCCAAAAGTGTGGACATTTTTTGAAAGTTTCATGTTTTTCAACTTTGTGTGCTGGTAGAATATATTAATTTTGACTTAAATACAAATGTTTATATATCAAATTGAAGGCAATTTAATGTAGAATTTAATAACAAAAACAGTATTACAATATCTGTATTACAAAAAAAGTTATGCAACTAATAGTAAGATCTATCTTAGATTTGCATTTTTTTAAAGTGATACTTACACAATCAATACTTCGTAGGATAACCCTTATTTTTTAAGACAGCTTCACAACGTCTTTTCATCGAGTAAACGAGTGTTTGCAATTCATGTTTCGTAATCACATGGTGCTAAGAATCAATTATAGATTCAATAAGTTGTCTTTTATTGGATGGACGTTTTTCTCGTACAAGAATTTTCAAACGTCGCCACAAATTTTCAATTGGATTGAGATCAGGGCTGTTTCCTGGCCATGGTAATATATCTATGCCTTTATTTTGAAACCATGCTTTGCATACTTTTGCTGTGTGGCATGGAGCTGAATCCTGCTGAAAAATAAATGGTGCTTTGTTGGGGAAGAGATCCCTGATGGAAGGTGTCAATTTTGGTTCCAGGACAGTTTCTATGTATTTTTTGCCATTCAGGATGCCATCAATCACTTGAATTCGGCCTACACCATCTGCAGACATACATGCCCAAATCATGACACTTGTCGGGTTTTTTGTAGTTGCTTCAATGCAATCAGGATGAAGTGCTTCACCTACTCTACGTCTCACGTATTTTCTACCATCACTACCAAAGAGCGATATTTTAGTCTCATCGCTCCAGATTACTTGCCTCCATTGATTTTCTGACCATTTAATGTATTTTTTTGCCCACTTAACTCGTTTTTCGCGTTGCTTTTGATTTAAATATGGTTTTTTCCTTGGAATTCTAGCTTGAAGTCCAAATCCTGATAATCTTCTTCTTATCGTTCTTGAACTTACTGCAATACCTGCTGCATTCATTTCACATCTAATGGCGTCTGATGATTTTTTTCTATCTTGAAGGCATAGCCGTTTAATTTTTCTATCGGCAGTAGCATTTGTGCATTTTTTTCTGCCTGATTTGGCCTTATTTTCCACTGATTTCGTTTTTTCATAACGTAAACAGAACTTTCGTACACCAGAACAAGTCACTGAACCGCCAACTTGTCTTGCAATTTCAGCATAAGAGAGGCCATTTTCTCTCAATATGACAATTCGGCTTCTTTTTGTAAGTGTCCAGTCAGTTCTTCTTGTTGGTGACATTGTTTAAAATTAGTTTAATTAAAAAAAAGCACTTAAACTATTCAAAAACAGCAATACTCTATTTAATTGCACTAGTATGCGTCATTCCATAAAATATTTCCACAATAATAACTCCTTTACTATCCAAATAACCTAAACTATAGTTACAGACATTTGATTGGTCCTCAGAACAGTGTTTGTGATTGGCCAGTACGCTTTTATTAGAAAAACCGTCATTATTCAAAACGATTTGTGTTTGTTTGTTCTACTTAAATGAGCATAACTTTTTTTGTAATACAGATATTGTAATACTGTTTTTGTTATTAAATTCTACATTAAATTGCCTTCAATTTGATATATAAACATTTGTATTTAAGTCAAAATTAATATATTCTACCAGCACACAAAGTTGAAAAACATGAAACTTTCAAAAAATGTCCACACTTTTGGCCACCACTGTATGGATAAAGACTATAAAAGTCTTTCCATAACACATGCCTCGTTCGACCCTTTTTTTTTACCATTTAAAAATGGTTGTTTTTTAACATAAACTGTATTCATAAACATCTTGTCCAAAATGTATCAGAACTTTTCTGGGGGGTTCTGACATTCTCATGTGCTCCAAATTTTCTTCATACAAGTGAATTTCTCGTCGTTTTAATATATATTCATTGGACAAGTCCTCGTAGAGATCAAAAGTTCTGCGTTTGAATTTATTTAGAAATTCACTAAAAGTCTGTGAATTCGAGTAATTATCAACCATTATTTTATTTCTAATCGCTTTCTTATATTCCGTCGTGATTCTTATATTTTCCAGCGGTAGGATCCTGGCCACCTCTGCGTTTTGAAAAGTGTATACCAAATATTCAGCCGCTCGCCTCTTGCATGCTCTCAAAATTTTCAGAGCCTCTTCAATTGAAAAAATCCGAATTTTCAGAGACCCACGAGGCAAGTCCATTCTCTTATAAACCACATCTTTCACTGTTAGATGGGCGTGTGCAGAAGCATACTGGTGCAAGTTTTTGTATTCAAATATTCGGGCAATGTCCGTTGCCCTGACAAAGGGTAGGCCATCGGATGACAAAACTACGAGAATGGGAAAAGAAAGAAGATCGTTGACTAAATAAAAAAAACATTCTGACTGGAGATGAGGAACGACAGCAGGAGCTCAAGCAAATGATAGCTTGCTCGGCCAGGCAGACCCGTATTTATACTCGCATTCGACCTCGAAATATCTTTCTAGAACTTCCTGCTTCACCAGAATTCCGTTAAATAGGTGTAGAAATAAAAACAAATTAAAATAATCATGTCATCTTGTTTCAAGGAAAACTGGTTACATAAGAGTCTTTAATTAACGACCTGTTTTTTATTTCTTTGACGTAGATAAATTTACCAGCATCCTGTTTTCCGAGAAGCCGGCCTTGTCTTAGTTTATTTTTAAACCGCCACGTGCAACCCGATTGTTCCGCAAGGTCACGTCTAAATTTCAACACAATGTTCAAGGACTTTCTTTCCAATCCATATAAATATTCCAGTGTTGGTAGATATCATTTCTTTTAAAAAAAATCAAGTAAAGAAATGAAGTGGAAAGACGCATTTTGTGGAATTTGTGCTCTTTTGGAACTTGGGTTCGCTTTGTTGACGTTGTTTTTCGCTTGTACCATTGTGTAAATAAACGCAAACAGTGGAATTTTATATATTTTTTTAACGACGTTAAAAATTTATTTTATACATGTTCCCCTTAACCCCCACGTTCCAATTTTTGCATATTTTTTCGTTTTGAAAAAAATCCAGAGGGATTAGAGTGCTCGAAGAATTTTGCAGCCGACTGTAACTAGGAGTCTAAAAATTTCGTTTCATTAAGGCTAAACATGGAAAAATTTTCCATGTTACTAGGGATAATATCGACATAACGGGCATATTTTTGCGGAAGATTTTTTAGAATTAAGTGAGAGTCGTAATTTTGGAAGTTATGTATGATAATCGGTATAAAATAAATCGCACGGTGATTTAAGTTGCACGCCTGATGAGAAAGTCCTCGAATACTGCCATCGCCCCAGTGATTATGATCTCGGATGATAATCTGATTTGACAAAAATTTTTGTCCGCAAATGTGACAAGCGTTTACGTTATAACTGGAAGATTTTTTCTTCTCGTCCAGGGGGATAATTTGTTTTATTCGTTCAATTAACTTTTTGCATAAGCGTTTTAAAGTCTGTAAAAATTGTGATACCGCATCTGTACCACAATAGTACTCCTGGAAAATCGATGATTTACATCGGTGGCTAAAAGACCGTAACTAATTGGCGCGTGGTTTTCTAATTTTACTGTATAATTTTATGAATCAGACGATAACACATTTGATATTTTTTCTGTAATACATTCAAAATCAGCAAAGATATAAAACGGATGGTAAAGCATCTTTGCCAAATTTTTAATTTTAGCGACTCCATTTTGGGGCACATTTTGTTTTTTGCGGTTTGTTTAAAACGCATAGTGTTTGGTGTTTTTCGAGCGTGACTTTTCTTTTAAATCCATTTAAACACATTTTACAGAAGTGTCTCCGATATCCTCTGTTGTTCATTAAACGGTTGAAATTTCTAATGAGAAAATAATGATTTCTGTATAATAGTAAATCAATTTTTATTTCCCCACTATTTTTTTCCGACAGATATATCGGAAATATTTCGGATTCTTCATAACCGAAGAGGTCTTTATAGACATCAAATTTTCAAAGAGCGGTACATCACTGATCGCCATGGAAGAAGATATATGTTTTCTCTTTAACACTCGTATTTCTTTTTTATTCGACGATTTTCGAAACGCGTTTCTAGTTCGTGGAAATAATTTAGCCGCCACGCAATAAAGGAAACAAAGATCGTCGTCGCAATCAATGCTAATTAAAGCACTTTTTACTTTCAGTTCTCTGGGTAAAGTTACATTCCTGCAACCGCCTCTCACTCGCGATAACGACCTATATGGATGTCCAAATATTCGATATTTTTTATCGACCATCCGCTCCCATTGCGGATAAATACGTCAATAGAATTGAAAATTTTTTAAATGCGTTTCTAATTGCAACCTGGATTTAGTAAGAGGATAGAATCCTCTCGCAATTCGAACAAAAATAAAAGTTTTTGGCGACTTCTTCATCCGTGTCTTCGTGCTTGACGAACAAAATGTTTAAACATAAAAAAATCGCAATCTCAGTATTAACTGAGTATTTAATACTCGATGTATATCGCGAAACGTATCCCTATAAACAGCGTAGGGATCTCTGTAATTATCTATCTGCGCACGATAGGTCGTTACACGACCGCGGTAGCCGTTTCAATTAAATGAAACCGCATTTTTTTAGACGTTATTCGTTAAAAAATTGTGTTAATAAATTAAAATTAACTTCTAAATATAAAAACATTTACAGCACAATTTTTTTAGCAAAACATGTAAAAAAAGTATAAAAACACTTAATATGATATTGATTCATTAAACCCCCTCATCCTGAAAAAAATAACATGAAAAAACTTTAAAAAAAAACCACCAACCCTGTCAAAATTTTTATAAATTCATAAAAGTATGAGTACAGTACATTTTTTTTATTTAACATTGATATAAAATTACCACCACCACCACTACCTCCTCCATATACATTAAAACATGTCAAAATAAAAAAAAAGTAAAAAGTTTTTTAAACAGTTTCATATTTTCTTCTATAATATTGATAGCTTTTTTCAGTACATCGGCTAATTCGAGGGGGATATTGAACATATTTTTTATTTCTTCTTCTTTTCGGAAGAAACAAATGTACGGAACACCTTTAAAAACGGTGTTCTCAACGAATATGTTTTTGCCTAAAAAGAGTGTGACTTTTTCATAATCGGGTTGATCGCTCACGGCTTTGTCTGCCAAATTAATAAGATCGCATTCTCCGCTCTGGTCTTACTAATTTTAAAACGTTTTGGAGTCGGTTCTATCCGCGGTTGAACGTTTGATGAAAAAGTTGCTTCTTGTTCATTGTCGTTGTCCGCGTGCGTTACAGTGCTGTCATTAAAACGCCTCTTAAATATGTTTTTTGGTTTACGCGGGGTCGGAGGCACCTCAAATATTTGCGAACATCCTCCTACTTCTGCGTCATCTGATAAAAATACTTAATCCACATTTCTCGCCTTAAAGGATAATTTTTCTAAAAAAAGAAATAACCTAATATTTTACATTCCCCCCTCCCCAATTTCTTACACAAACTATAAAAAAAAAATAAAGTAAAATAAAACTTACCCATTTTCTCGGCGTTCGGTGAGGATGTGGAGGGTTTCAGTTTGCTTTCCATAGTTAATCCAAAATCGGATGAAAAAACAACAGGACACAACATGCACAGAGTAAGCACAACAGTGTAATCCAACAGGTCACATAATCAGATAGTGGAGCAAAAAATATTTTCAATCGAGGTAATCGATGGACACACACACACGCCTTGAAACAAAATCCTAGAGACTAGCAGCAATCTCGAACCTGACACCCAAGCAAGATATCTGAAGCATAGACGCTGGCTTCTATTTATATGTAAATACTCTTCACTCGACAGTTGTTGTAACGAATCATTGATTTTTTTATTTCCCTTGCAGCGATCCCAACGTACATTCACCATCTGCCGCAACCGAATACCCTTTCCCTCTTTCACCACACAGCTGTCTTTCAAAATTACAAAGTCTCATACTTTATTTTAATGTTGCCTAATGTTTTTTCTATACCGTGCAGAGAAACCTGAAAGTTTCCCGCATTCGATATCATTATTTTCAAACAATAGTAACAGATAGCAAATAACGTGTTTTCCCTATCGCTTAATCTATAGCGCAAATCAATTATCAGTCGGTCGTAAAATTCAGCCAGCTGCACAATACTGCTCTTAGATAATATATATTTCAGAAAAAGAACATATGGCATGCGTCCAACGTTATTAACTTTTTTTTCAAACTCTAACGAAGATGGTATTCGAACAAACAGCTGTTAATCCCTTAATATATTCTCTTCTCAAATAATAAACATTAAACGAAATGTTTCTATCTAACATTGTCTTTCATCCGTTCAATTCAGATGGCTAATAAGAAAATACTACTTTAATTACATCCCAAAAATTCAAATGCTATCTAACCGAAACGTCGGCAGATGGTTAGCGAAAGAAACAAAATGTATAGCCAGCGGGTATCGGAAGTTACATTTAGAATCATAAAAAGCTTGAGATCAGAACACACGGCAGATGTTTTGCGTGTTTAAAATAAAACGTGATTAAAATAACAACTGCTACTCAAAACCTTTTCATTCATAATCAGAGCAGATGACAAGCGAAAGAAACGAAAATACTGACGTCATTCCCCCTCTTTCCCTCCACCCACGCCGTGAGCTAGACACAACAAGCATCGTTCATGCGGAAAGGTCAACGACCTTTTCAAGGTCAACGGCGGGGTCAATGGCCGGAAATTGGGCGCGTATAGCTCAATGTATTATTACTAAAAACGTATTAGTAGGGTTTGAAATGTCGTAAAATGTAGCTCCAGCTGGATTGACGTGCCAAGTTTGATATTTTTGTCTTATACTGGAGATTTTGACATGGAGATTCCAAATATCTTAGGTGCCATTTTTTTCTTGCACGTTTTTGAGGTTATTTTTACGGTGGCATCCAAGATGGCTGCCATTTACTGACTTCTTTAATATTTGTTGAATATTAATGACTAATATGTCAAACTATATGTTTTCGGGGTCAAGAAATACAAATTTTAAACACAATTAGGAGTAAATTGAGTTTTTTAAGTATTTTAAGTGATAAGATGCAAATAAATTACAAACATATGAAAGACATCGGATATACTACAGTTTTATTAATCAGTTATACACAACCAAAATATTTAAATGAAACAACATAAATAACTGAAAATATTAAAAATAATTATTAAAAACTGCATTTATATGTATACACACTACTGGGATATCACGTATCCTCTTCTGAATCGCTATTATCACTGGGATGGTATTGATAGTCCTTTGTCCTTTGTATTATTGCAGTCACTGCATTTGCAAAGGGTAGTACAAACCAAAGAGTTCTTTAAACAGGAACATTTCCCAACTGTACATGTTCTTTCACACTCGCATTTCACAAGTTCAATAACGCCTTTAGGCGCAGGTAACTCCAGGGATTTGACTGAAGTAATTTCTCCTTCGCTATCTATTTCTTAAACCATTTCCAATAAGTGGGGGTACAATAGGTCGGGGATTTTTGTAGCCCTTTCCAGTGGTGCAAATTAAGTTGGATCGTAGAATATGTGGCTTCAGTGCTCCAATAGTTGGTGGTAATTTCTCTCCCTCAAAACTTTTAGTTCTGAAAAGGTGCCATCTTAGCTCGGAAATGCTTGAAAAATTACTATTTCTCAAATAAGTCAAGTTGGTAAATTTTTCAAATAACGACAGATTGGATAATGGATCAACGTTAGGTTCCCTAAGTTCTTGAAAAGCTGTTATAGTATCATCATCACACGGAAGACTGATATATACTTTTATCCACTTTTGTTTTGAAATGCCCAGAAATTTTCCTCCCCAGTCTCCACCAGTATATGAATGTAAACCTAGTAAACCTTTGCTTTTATGATCACCTATTGCTCTACATCTTTCATTAATATTAATTTTCCTATGTTTGTTGCCTCGACCAGTAACAAAATTGATTTCACTGTTTACTAGATGATTTGAAACCAAGTCAATCAGCAGTATGAAAATGTCTGTATCTTGTGAAAATACATCTATCTCACAATTATCGTGATATTTAACTATATCAAGTACATGCAGAGGTATAATGGTGTCTGCTTCTTCATGTGTATGATCACATAATTTTGAATCATAAACATTTGCTTGATTACTGTATGCTTTATTGCCAAAAACGACAACAATTTTCTTGATGCTAACAGTAAAAACCTGTAGTAACTTATTCCCAAGATATTTGGTTAGCTGTGATTTTGTTTCATTGTGTGAAAGGAACGTCATTAATGATACTAAAGATATATTGGTACTATTTGAAATAGTAAATTTTATAGGTTCTGTTGCCCCTAATCTTTTCTTACGAGTTTGTTTCTTCAATGAGTTTTCAAGGTATTGAACAAATATTATTCTCCCCTCAGTGTATCTGTTTGTCATTTTTATAATGATTTCGGTAAAAGCATTTGCAAAGTCCTCACAAGTTTTCACGGCAGGTATCTTTTTTACTGATTGTACGATTGCCATTCAATCCATAATACACACTTTTTCCATTGGAGAAGTAATCAAATATTTTAGTGTTTGAAGCATGGGAGAACGATTATATTGCTCTATTTCTACAAGAAATGAACTTTGACCAGATGGAATATGAAGATATCTATTAGAAGAAAACAATGATCTTGAAATACCGAAAACTCGTAGTTTCTAATTGCATCTTTGGGTTTGTAGACATTTGAGGCCTGGACTTTTAAAAAACAAGAAAACAAGCAAGAAATTGCCCATCTTTTCGGATTTTAAACAATTTATCATCAATGTTAAATGCAGTCTTCTTGTTACAAGTATACAATGTCTTTAATTATTTTTTTTATTAGACGTCAAAGCGACAATTTAGAATATTTATTCTGTTGTCTATGTAGCAAATTCTTTAAATTCGAATTTACCTTTTTGGTCACGATTCAGAATATCATCTTTCGCATAGGATGGAACTTTCATAGATGATGCAACATTCATTGGTGTGGTATTATCTTGGAAAGGGTTTCCTAGGCAATGATTTCGAATACTCTCCTTGACGATGGATGCATTGTGAAAAATTCTTAGTGAGATAGATGTCTGAAGTTGATAGTGTTTCCATGGCTGCTTAGAAATTTCATTTGGACAGTACTTTTTAAAGATACTTGAAACAATGCGGAAAACATCTGGTGCACATAAGAAGTACCTTTCGAGGGCGCTTTTATTATGAGTTAAATTAATAACCAATATTCTTCAATTCTTTGATCTCTTAAAGAAAAACTGTAGCTTCAACTTCACAATTGTACAATTTCTCACGTAGTAAATTGCATTTTTTTTTTTTTTTTTTTTTTTTTTTTTTTTTTTTTTTTTTTTTTTAGAGAAAGAATTTTTATAGAATGCAGCAGTGTTTCAAAGAGAAGATCTTAGCATGCCAAAACGATTGTCATGTGAAATTCTAAGCATTTCGTGTGTTTCTTTACTCGAAAAATCTGACGAACTGTTGTAGGAGATTACAGGGGAATTTCGTACATATGATATCAAGGACACTACCGTCAATCTATTTTCCTAGTGCATTGAACACAAACATTAATCTCTCCTACTCGGAATAACCACTTTTGATTGCTGGTAGAATTTACAGTGTATATATTGTGGAGCTAACTCTGACTCCCCGAATTTTGCTCGTTTTGCAGCGTAATTTTTTAGTTTTTCGAAATTGTCTATTCTAGATTTTTGAGATAAATATCAACCTTTCTCACACACTAAACAATTTATTGTATATTCACAACACAGTCACTCTTATTAATAAGTATCTTCCAGAAAACATCTAGTTTTTCACATATGCATCAACAGTAAAAATCAGCAATATTAGCAAATTTGTAGTAAATTTATAAATAAATAATAAATAACACAATTTACGCCTATTTTGATTGCAGATTTGTATTTCTTGACCCCAAAAACATATCATTTGATACAATGGACAATAATATGCAACAAATATTAAAGAAGTCAGTAAATGGTAGCCATCTTGGACGCCATCTTGAAAATCACCTCAACAATGCGTCAGAAAAAAATGGCACCTAAGCTATTTGAAATCTACATGTCAAAAGCTACAAAATAATCAAAAAATATCAAACTTGGCACAAAAATCCAGCTGGAAAACATTTCAGACCCTACTATATTGGTAATCTTCGAGGTCGGGTTTTAGAATTAGTATAGAGTTTGAATCAAAGAGAAAAATTTCAGACTTGATTTTCTTTTCAGTTTGTAGTTAAGTTTGTCAGTCAGTTTTCGTTTCAGTTTGTTCAGTAACGACTTCTTGTCGTTAGTATTAGCATTTTTTTTTTTTAGGAATTTTAAAGGCTTTCAATTGATCTCTCATTTTGAAATTAGCCGCTTCCAACATTTCCGTTAACTTTTGCTCTCTTTTAGATTTTTTGAGCGGCAGCAATTTGGGCTTGACAGGAGCTATTGTAACAGGTTTCTTGGGCCTAGTAGGAATTGTTGCAACTGGTTCTGAGTGAAATTTAAAAGGTCTTTGCGGCGTCGGCGTCAAGTTGGCCGGAGTTGTCACAACTGGTTCTGAGTACAAGAAGGTGGATAGGATATACAATGTAAATATAATGCAAGGGGCTAGACCCTCCCTTTCCACTCCCCAAAAATAAATATAGGAGATGTGCATTTTTTTTTCAATTTTCACACAATGCCGGCATAGAGGGTTCATTTTGGGGCGAAACTAACCATTGAATTTCTTCCTTGAAAAAATTATCTAAATAGATATTCGTTTCGCTGCTGCATTTTTCTATAGCTTTTTCGATTTCTTTATCCTGCCGCGATTTTTTTCGTTGCCTGTTCTTCATAATCAATTGGTTCCACTTTTATAGTCACGTGCTTCTCGGCCTGTGAAGAAGGCGGAGGAGGTGGAACTATAGAGTCCGGAATGACATAATAACAGGAGAGGGTAGTGGGAGACGAACAAGAGTCTTTGTACATGTACATTTTATCAAAGAGACTTGGCAGATGGACCTCTTTAACGTTTGATGCTGTTGGCTTGCGTGATCTCATCCAGTTCGGCTTGAGATTTGGGTTTAAAAAGTATGATTCGTATCGAAAGCGTTGAAAATACTATATATTTTCTGAAGTTCACAGAAAACACTTTCAGTAACGCGAACGATGGAATAGCAAGTTTTTTGTAAAGATATAGTGAGATAGGTTGTACGGGTACCACAGCATAAATAGTATAGCCACTCGAAGAATTGGTTGAATTGAGAAGATATGCATCGAAAAAATGTCTCGTGTTGGCGTAAAAGGAATCTTTGGGATTCAAATAACCAGATGTTTGACGATAAATTAAAATAGGTACGTTGAAAATGATATAAAAATCATAAACTTGAGTCGTTCGAATGCCATTTGTTGAATGCCTTTTCATTAGATGGTGATTCCTATAAACGAAACTCGACATTACCTTTACGATTGAGTCCGTCAGTCTTGTTCGTTTTGGACCTGAAATAGCGATGGGTCAAACCCGGATCTTTCGTCAGTTTGTTTTTCAGAGCCGACCAATCGATGTCCTCGTAGCCAGTTCGAGGAAGGCGAATCCCCGCTCGATCATAGAGGCGATCAAACCTGGTGGCCAACAAATCGGTCCACCGCGACCAATCCATTGAGCTCCAAATTTTCTGGTCAGGTAACAACGCACATCATTTGCGAAATGTGCTGGAGCCCCGTCATGCTGGAACCACATTCGCCGGAGAATAACAGCTGGAACCTCGTTCATAAGACCCGGTAACACAGTCTGAAGAAATATGAGGTAGTTTGCGCAATCTAAACGGGATGGTAGTAAATACGGTCGCAGCAAACAGTCGCCGACGATCCCAGTCCACACATTGACGGCAAAGCGTTGTTGCGCAGCTCTAACTCTCGTACCGTGTGGATTCTGATTAGCCCACACATGCGAATTGTGTGTGTTGAAGACACCTTCACGAGTGAAGGACGCTTCATCTGTGAAAAGAACATACGTTGGGAAATTGGGATCAACGGCTGTTCTCTGCATGAACCACTGACAAAAAGTAACACGCTTGGGATAGTCCTCTGCTTCCAGTAACTGCACTCTTTGCAAATGAAAAGGATGTAAACGTTCCTCGTTTAGTATCCGCCACACTGTTGATTGTGAAACTCCAAACTGGCGAGCAATACCTCGTGTGCTAGAACTTGGCTGTTCTTCGATAGACTGTAGGACATCTTCCTCGACTGAAACTGTCCGTGTTGATCGGCGGCTGCCTCGATCAACATTAATACCAGCAAATGATCCAGTTTCGCACAGTTGTCGATGAACACGTGAAAACATTTGAAGCTGTGGCACGCGCCGGTTGGGGTAGCGCTCTGCATACATTTGCCTAGCTCTAAGACAGCTTTCTCCTGCGGCACTGTAAGTTAGATGCATATCTGCAAGTTCTTGAAACGTATACCGGTTCATGTTACTCCTGCGAAGTCACCTTGTCGAATGACGACTGGCTGCACACGGCAGACAGCTATGCGCGTTCATGGGAGATGCGGACACAAAGCGCCCTCTACACCGTCATGCGTTCGTTTGTGCCTATGCTTTCCTATGTGAAATAGTGTTCTTTTCCTATTCCCTACCCCTACCTGCCCACCAAATATTGATTATGAATTCAGAATCACCCTGTAGATTATTAAGAAAAAAAAATACACATGCAATATAGAAAATATAAATCAAGGATTTTCATTTAAAATTTTTATTCTGCCACCAAAATACAAAATACATGGATTTAACAAAAATATTCCTCCACCAAAATATCAAATATAATTGCACAGGCAAAAGGATAAAAATGAAAAATAAATGCATATTAACAGATATTTAATAATCCGTACAAAGATTGACTATGCCTGTCAGGTCTATGATTTTGCCCGAAAATCTGTTTTAGAAACACTTGACACTGTGCATCATAGCATACTCCGTGTTTGCTCTGGTGCATTTCGTACTTCTCCAGTTATATGTCTTTATGTTGACTGTAATGAACCTTCATTGCATTATCCTCGTGAAAAACTTTCACTGGAACTCTTTTACCGTTTCTTCTCTCATCCTGGTCATCCACCTCATGCTTATATTTTAAGTACTGACAATGCTACTCTTTATCAGCATTGCCCTTCGTGCATTCCATCTTTTAGAGTAAGAATGAGAAACCTAATTAGCAATAGCACTTTGAATGACATTGAGCTATGAACATGCTATTTAGTATTCCCTCCTTGGAAGACGCCTAGCATTACCTCGCTCCATCCTTTTAAAGGATTTGATAAAAATAACATGGGCCCCCTATTGTTTTTCAACAAATATTTTCTGCTCATCATGCAAATTATGATAGCTATACAGACATTTATACAGATGGTTCAAAGAATGGCGATATTGTTGGTTGTGGGGTTTTTATGATAATACTTCTTTAAGTTATCAGCTTCACCCTTCCACTTCAATCTTTACAGCTGAATTAATTGCAATAGAAAGAGCCATGTTACATATATCTCATCATCATAACACATCGTTCATTATCTACAAAGACTCAAATAGTTCTATTTACTTTGAAATATAATTTTTTAATTTCTATGACTTTGAAACCCTGAACAACATCTGGATGGGACTCCATTCAGAGTGCATTTTCTATTTGCCTACTTTTACATCCATATCTAATGTTTTAGCTATTTAAATTCTACTTTTATATATTTGCTTGACTGTATCTGGATGGGAAACCCCCATCCAGATACTTTGGTGCTTTTTCTTCTTTAGTTTTGCATTTTTGTCTTTGGTTTGGCGCAGCATGTCCCACAAGGGATTTTGCGCCATTAAAACTTATACAACCAACCAACCAACCAAATAGTTCTATTGATGCTATTAAATCTTTTAATAATCATCCTTATGTATTAGCGATCCTTAACATTTATAAAGATTTGACTAGGTGCGGCCATAATATTTTGTTTTGCTGGGTACCTGGACAGATGGGTATTCCTTTAAATGAAAAAGCAGATATTGCGGCAAAACTTGCAAGTGACCCCTTTCACCAGAGAGTCCCATTCTCAGACAATAAACTAACTATTAAACGCTTTAGTTATAATAAATGTCAAGAAAGCTGGTTCTTGACATTCAATAATAAACTGCATAGTATCAAACACACAATCATGACCGGGCCTCCAATTTATCCAAGAAAAGTGGATGTTATTCTAACTCGTCTGAGAATTGGACATTCTAGGATGACACATAAACATATCTTATTCCGGGAGGAAGCATCCATGTGTCCAAAATGTCATTCTGATCACTTGACTATTCACCATATTTTAACTGACTGCCCATATCTCCGACAATTGTACTGGACGTTTTTTAATTCATCATCACCAATCTTGACAAATCTCATGGGGCACTCTTTGCTTTTATAAAAAGTTCAGATTTTTATTTTGACATACGATCTTTTAATGTCTATTTTTCATTTTATGACTTTGATTTTCAGTTTGCCCTTTCTATTTATTTACTTTTAGTTGTACATCCTAATTTTTTACTTTTCTACATTCGCTTCACTGTATCTGTATGGGATTCCCCATCGAGATATTTTACACATTTGCTTTTTTAGTCTTTGTTTTCGCGCAGAACCTCCTTGAAAGGATTTTGCGCCATTAAACCCTATACAACCAACCAACCAACTTTATTGCTGTGATTCTCTGTTGATAATAAGCTTTGTTCTTTCAACTGTTAAAAATCTTGGTTGGTTTTTGACAAACCAATTGCAATTTCGAGAACTTCTCTCAGGGTGTGATTGAACGCTGTTGCGTCTTAGGATGGAGGCTGTTTCTGCTCCCAAAGATTCGTTAGCGTCGTTTTCTTCATGCTGTTGATTCTGTGTGGAAAACAGTCTTTGTTGTTTCAACTGTTGAAAATCTTGGTAGTTTTTGATAAGGTATAAATTGTAAAACAAATATGTATAGATTATTAAGAAAAAAAAAATACACATGCAATATGGAAAAAAAAAATCAAGGATTTTCACTTAAAATTTTTATTTTGCCACCAAAATACAGAATACATATTTAACATTCTTTCACAAAAATACATGGATTTAACAAAATTATTCCTCCACCAAAATATCAAATAGAATTGCACAGACAAAAGGATAAAAATGAAAAAAAAAATGCAAATAAACAGATATTAGATTTCACAAATTCTTTATTTCTTTAATTTAAATTTTATTTCCAGAAACTTTGTCATTCTCAAAATAGCATCGGATATAGGACTGTCTATTATCCAACTTCGCATCATAGCTGGTTTCTGAGGATGAAAATGTTAATTGCAAATAGGGCAACTAAACTTTATTTTGAACCATTTTAGGAGACAAAAATTATGAAATGTATGCTCGCAGTCTTCCAGTTGCACAATTCCAGTGTTACTATCAAAATCATTTTTAACAAATACAGCACCGATCCAATGTTAATGTGTTATCTTTATTCAATGATGTCAAAAGGTTCTGAAACATTATTGTAGCTTCCATCTCACAGACCAGATAGAAGACCGTTTTGATTTGGTCATCAGTATATCCCTTGTTACGCATTTTACTGTAGGAAAGTGTTCCTCTTGATGACAATTTATTAAGAGATTTTATTTCACTCACTGTGAAATCTAAATCCAATAAGTCACACACGATACATTCTGAAAAGTTTAAACTTTTCAGAAAATGATGAATGAAAAAGTCCCGGAGGATATTTTTTATATCTTCTTGTGCTTTGCCATAACAGCAATTTCGAATAATCACTATCGCAAGAACTTGTCCTTCCATTTTTATCACAGACAATTCTAAAGGATTGCAGAGTCCTTACAAAGAATTTTTTTGCATTCTGATTGGCTTACACCTATCCCTGCACAGTGCTTGGTTCCAAAAAACAAGGTTGAGGCAGTGGGTGGAGCTTCATTAGAACTCAATGATCATATCAGAATATCAAGTAAATAATGAGATAAATGTCATTAAACAAACATTAGGTTTCTGCTTCATTTGTTTGCTTTTTTTCCATATTGTATTAAAATCTTCTAAATATGCACGAAAAAATTGTAACAGACATTCAGCAATTATAGGAGCAACACATTTGGAAACTTTTTTTACTCAATTTGAAACAAAAATAGTACATTTCTAATAATATAGCTTGATTCGATAATTGATTTTTAAATAGTAAATTTAGAATTTCATTTATGAGAGGAGGAATATCATTTCTTTTTTTTTTTAGAATCAATTTTGTTTTATATCGAAATGCTGTTTTTACATTATCATCACATTAGTGCTTTGATTGGTTCCTTGTTTTCAGTTTGGATTGGTTTCAATATTAAAAATTCATGTGCTATTTGTAAACAGAAGTTCATTTTTTAAATCACTTGAATGACAGTTTTAGGTTTTTGAAGAAATCTTTGTTAATTTTAAGATTATGCATATCTAAAATGCATAAATGGACATTTTTACAAATGGAAGAGTTACATAGTTTTTTTCCTTTACTTCTGTTAGCTTCGAGTCTTTTTTTTTATATTCTTTGGATGCACTCATTTGAAAAATAAATAAATAAAAACTTAACATTATATAGAGATTTAAGATACATATTTTTCTATTAAAAATTTCATTTTTATTTTTAATTATTTTTTTATGAGCTCTATATATTGATTACAAAAAGAGAATAAGATATGTTGAAAATGTATTTTACTCGTTTTAGTGAAAATATTTTAAAAGATGATTTACATAAAAAATACATAACAAGTGAAGAATTTCATTTAATTCAAGAATTGAGAATGATTTTTTATTGCGTGATATTTGTAATGAAGATGTAGAATTTTTAAAATCATTTGGAATAGAGATTGAAATTTTAGAAAATAATTTTTAAATTACCTCATTCCTTTATAATAAGAAAATGTGTTTGACCTCGAATTTGGAAGTACAATGATGAAATTAGAGAACAATTTTTATATGGTTACATAAATTTCTACAAACAAATGTTATTTAGTAAAAAATGAAAAAGAACTCTCATACAATTATTATTTATTTATTTATTTTAAGAATTACTTTTTCTTTAAAAATAAATGTGCATTTTCTGCATCTATATTTTGAACGATTGCGTCTTATACAAGTCGTATTCCTTTGTGTGAAACCTTTTTTGCATTAATTTTTTTTACATCTTCTTTACACTTTACACAATTACTTGTGTTTTTAACATCTGTGTGTTCAATCCTTTATTTGTAAAGTTTCTACATGATTTATACACGACACACTTTTATACACGATTCTCAAACAGCGTCACTGACGTTTTGCTGTGCAGCGCCATCTGTCGGCCATTTTTTGAACTTTTTGTTTTTTGTTAAATAAAACCCCATGTCATTCCAAGCATGTGTGTCAATTTTTACCTCTCTACACTCTCTCAAAAAATAATTCGAATAAATTGCCCGGTAAATTTATAACAATATTCATTATTTTTTGAGAGAGACGAAACAAGTGAAATTTAGTTAATCGTATTATATGTTAGAAACGTATGCGACATAGAGATTTTATCTAATAAACATGTATTTCTAAGTTTTACGCTTCCGAGTCCCCAATAAACTATACTTACATTACATGTTTTCTTGTATCATATCTATCAAGTTCACATAAAATGTAATGTGGCATTCATTTACCTTTACAATAATAAATATTTTTTTGGAGTTTCTTTTACTACGGGAAATTACTTTTTTTATTTTTTGAGGTTGCATAAAAAAATTATATAAAATATTATAAAAATTACTGTATTATATATTATAATTTTTTTAGAAAGCACGCCGTCGTTACGTAGCACCTATAGTCGTGGTTCAAACAAAATTTTTCAAACAAATGTTTTAAGATATCAAACCAAATTTTTTAAGTGATCTAGCTAAAACTCAAATTTTACGATACAGATGATGAAAGGTACATAAAATATAGTGATATTGTTAGAAAATTATCGAAACCAATTAAAAATAGTTCTGTTCGATATGAAAAAAATTGGTTGCATTCTCCATTGATGTATTAGACTTATCGAACTTTCATTGAGGTAAATAATAATAATAATAAAAAAAAGAAAGAGATACTTACATACAAGCGTCGTACCATGTTTACACTCTCTCAAAAATAATTCGAATAAATTGAATAGAATATTCATTATTTTTTTGAGAGAGACGAAACAAGTGAAATTTAGTTAATCTTATACGTTAGAAACGTATGCGACATAGAGATTTTATCTAATAAACATGTATTTCTAAGTTTTACGCTTGCGATAAACCGTGTAATTATAAAACCATGACCTTACAAAGGACTTTTTTTTCTCAAGAGAAGTAACTTGTGCAATTCATTTATTACGCAGTTTGAAAATGAAACCAGTCGACTGTGAAAAAAAAGTATTTTTTTATTTTTTACAAACTTTTCCTTTTTACTTTAGAATTTTATAAGCTGCTGTAAAAATCTGATTTTATATTAATTTCTTTAAGCGATAAGATATGAATTATTTCCATTATTCTTTTCACACATGGTTGAAAAATGTTTATAACTTCTGTTTGATTGTCTATGCATGTTATTTAAGGATTAAAAAAGAAATACAAGTTTTATCATCTGTATCACTTTTATTCATAAAGGAAGCAACTTGTTTGCTTTGGAAGGATATTATCATTGTATCAAGTATATAATAAGAATTTGAAATAATTTATTACATAATATATAAAGAATTAATTTTGAGATAAAAAAATAAGATACTGTCTTTTTATTCTTGAAAGAAGTGTGTGTTGCTTTTAAATTTAGTTTAACTGCATTATATTTAGGGTCATAGTAAATCCCTCCTTAGTCCATTGTATAACATATTGTGTAAAAAAATTGGCTGATATTATTTTTATGCTGCTTTTATTTAAAGTATACTTTTATTTAAAGTATACTGTAAAAAATTTTGTGTATTCATTGTAATTGCTGAAAAATATTATTGTAAAAAATGTATTTTTTTTTTTTTAAAGAATCACAATAATTTTAAACAAAAAAAAAAAAAAAATTATTACACATGTATAAATACTTTTATAAATACATCCAAAGTTATTCAGACAATACCAATAAAAGAACCAATGAAACCAGTATTTTTACATTCATATTATTAAAAACAGTTGAAGTTTGAAGAGAAATAGAAGGCAGATTACCAAATTACACATGTATTTTAACAGGTTTGGTTTGGTTTATTTTGTGTCGGCCGATTATCTGCTCTAAGGATATAGGCCCTGGGGGAATGCCCTTCGTGGGGGTCTTTCTAAGGGAAGAAGTTTTTTGGTCAGAACTCTTCCGTAAGAGTAAAGATCAATGTTCTATAGAAATTCACTCGAGTCGGGTCGGGTCCCATTCTTCAATTAAATTTCCTAAATCCGCAACAAGTAAATATTCTCCTCCGTTAACTAAATATCCTAAAAAAATTAACCAGTAAATCGTCCGATCCATTAAATATATCCCCGAAACCTTCAACAAGTAAAAACCCGCAACATTTTTATTGGAGCTTATTAACGAGACTTATGGTCTTGTTTATTTGTAAACTTAAAAATACAATGTTTTCTAAAATTATTTTAAGATTATTTTTTAATTCATTAATGTCTTCTGTTAATGATTGATCAGTGTTTACACCGATCGATCGGGTTTCCTTATCTTCGGTTATGTCCATGAAAGGGATTGTTTCTTTTTCCCATGTAGAACCGTCCGAATCTTTACTAGTTGAAGGTTTAGGGGATATATTTAATAGATCGGGCGATTTACTGGTTAAAGGATATTTAGTTAAAGGAGGAGAATATTTACTTGTTGAAGGTTTCGGGGATATATTTATTGAAGAATCTGACGATTTACTGGTTAATGCGGATTTAGGCAATTTTATTAAATGGGACGGTTTAGTTTTTACGGATTTAGAAAATTTTATTGAATGGGACGGTTCAATTTTTACGGATTTAGAAAATTTGGTTAAAGAATGGGACACTTTAGTTTTTACGAATTTAGAAAATTTTATTGAAGATGACATGTTCTGTGCTCGTTCTGTTGTTAGATCCATCGATGAAGATGTCATGTTCTGTGCTCGTTCTGTTGTTAGATCCATCGATGAAGATGTCATGTTCTGTGCTCGTTCTGTTGTTAGATCCACCGATGAATATGACATGTCCTGTGCTTGTTCTGTTGTTAGATCCACCGATGAATATGACATGTCCTGTGCTCGTTCTGTTGTTAGATCCACCGATGAATATGACATGTCCTGTGCTCGTTCTGTTGTTAGATCCACCGATGAATATGACATGTCCTGTGCTTGTTCTGTTGTTAGATCCACCGATGAATATGACATGTCCTGTGCTCGTTCTGTTGTTAGATCCATCGATGAAGATGTCATGTTCTGTGCTCGTTCTGTTGTTAGATCCATCGATGAATATGACATGTCCTGTGCTTGTTCTGTTGTTAGATCCACTGATGAATATGACATGTCCTGTGCTCGTTCTGTTGTTAGATCCATCGATGAAGATGTCATGTTCTGTGCTCGTTCTGTTGTTAGATCCACCGATGAATATGACATGTCCTGTGCTTGTTCTGTTGTTAGATCCACCGATGAATATGACATGTCCTGTGCTCGTTCTGTTGTTAGATCCACCGATGAATATGACATGTCCTGTGCTTGTTCTGTTGTTGGATCCACCGATGAATATGACATGTCCTGTGCTCGTTCTGTTGTTGGAGGAGAGCATGGTAGAGGCTCTATTAGTACCCGGGTATTCGGGCACAGCTGTACAGTTTCTATAGATGATGGTTCTTTTTGTCCCCGGTGCGTTGGAGTTGTGGGCTCGCTCTCATCATCGCTCTCCTCGGATAGACTCTGATACAAAACAAATTTTTAAAATTATGTAATAAAATAAATAAAAACTTACAAATATTTGAAAACTAGCAAAAGCCATGCTTTGTTTGGCTTCGCGAAGCATTATTTCATTAGATAACTATTCCCCCCAGGGGGATACCTTCTTTAGGTATTCACGGGCTTCACAACCCCGGGGCACCTGAGTGATCTTTCTCCCTTCCTTTTCCTCTTACTCCTCTGGTCTTCCTTTCCTCTTTGTTTCACTCTCATTGTGGTTTCCTTTTCGGAGGTGAGGGCAATTCTGTATGAGCCGATATCATCCTGTATGTCGACTCATGGAGAATTGTAAACCACCCACGTGTTGGCCGTGCGTGGCGATCCGTGTCCCTGGAAAAGGGGATCCTGGTAGTTGAGGGAAACCAACACACTGCTTTGGCCTCTGCTTCAGGTAGACGGGAGGTGCATATTGGTCCCGTATGCATCAATCGGCTGGTCAGCTGACTTCTGTCACTGGCTTTAGGGATCAAGCGAGCGAGCAATTACTAGTCATCTCGTTAAGGGTGGAGACTGACATAGGATTGTCTTGTGACCGTATAGACCCTGGTTAGCACTGGTGCACGAATGTGCATCCCCTTGTTGGGCTCGGGAGTGGGTGGTGCGGCCGGGGTCCGAATTCTTTTTTCACTTAATATGGATGGAAAAACTTCTCTTTCATCTATCTCTCTCCCATGTGGAGAGCAACAAATGTCAAAGAATTCCTCTTTTCCTCGATTTTTCGTAATTAAACGCAATGATAGCCTCTCTGATAGCTCTTTCAAAAAAACTGGAGTACTTAACTGGCAACAAAATGTTGTTATTTTGCTTCTCATGGTAACCCGGATGTTGCTTATTTATTAATAAATTGTTTATTTATTTTTATTTTATTTTATTTTTAGCATCCGATCTATTTCTTTCAGACAAGCTAAAAATGTCGTGTCATCAGCCCTGAATTTTCTAGTCAACCGATTTTGATAATTATTTTTTTAAATGAAAGCTATTTATTTGTAGTTGTGCCCATTTTAATTATTTTTTAATTTATTTCCATTTTTTTATTTTAATTTTAATTTTAAAAGCTTTTTCATGACATTTCTTCAAAATGGTGGCAACACAGTTTAGCTTTTCTCTCGATAATAAAAATTTATTTTCTAAAATGATTGCGTATAATTATGCACTAATTGAGTTAAAAAAATATATATTTACTGAGAAATAATATTAATAATGTAAATAAAATGACAGAAAATAATTTATGATAAAAATTAATGTCTAAATCAAAATAAGAGAAATTTCAAATGAGGAAAATTATGTCATTCAGCAACCAGATAAAAGGGAATTACAATATTATTATGGATGCCTTTTTCATAAACAGTAACTTTTAAAGAACATTTCAAGAGAAAATGACGTCACTATTTAAAACATTGTATTTTTACTCATAACGATATTAGGTACTACTCTGTTATCCCGTCGACCAATTTCGCCAAATTATACAAATCGCCACATTAATAGCCAAACTATACATATTGACATAATTTTTATTTTAAATAACGAAAAAATAAATAATTAGTAGAATATTAATAAAAATATTAATAAAAATCACTTAATGACATTTTAAACGCATGAATCGTATTTAATGTCATTGAATGTGACATTCATGATCATCCATTATTGACATTTAATCTTATAGTTTGGCGATAATTTTTTGGTCGATGGGATAACCTATAGTACCCGATATTATTATTATTATTATTATTATTATTATTATTATTTTATTATTTTTTTCTTTTTTTAAATAAAGTTATTTTTCTGTGAGTGCATATAAAATAAAATTTCTGGATTTCGTCGGCACTCATATTACAATTTTAACTGTAGATGTGCGAATATATGAATGCAAAATTGTAACTGGCAAATTTGACATTTACTTTGTAAATATATTTATTATATATTGATTCAATAATGTAATTACTTTTGCTTTTTTTTAAAACCAAATCGTTCGGGTCTTTTAAACATTTCATTCGTCGAATTCGACGGGATTCTATTCGTTTTATTGTTAAATTGCATTTCCTTTTACTCAGTCTATAAAAAAGCGTTTAAACTAAAGAAAAAATCCGTTTTTGATGAATCTAGTCAGTGAAGAAGTAGCACATCAAATTGTATCTCTTTATTATTCCGCAATTCCAATGTCTCAGAGAGAAATCGCTATTCAATTGGGTATTTCACGCCCTTCTTTTTGCTATTATATTGATAAACACAAGAAAAATGAAGTTAGTTCATTGCAATCTAAACGGGGTCGCCCTTCTAAAAAACTTCTATCGATTTTTTTTTTCTAATCGGAGGCGAAACTGAATTCTGCAATGGTAGAATCTACATTCATCTTGTTTTTTTTTTTTTTTTTTTTTTTTTTTAACCATTGAAAAATGGCTGTTGTTTTCGGTGGAGGATTGACAAAATGATGTGGTCACTTTTGAATTTAAATTAAATTCTTTACTTTTAGAAGAATTTTTATTTGAATTTAAATTAAATTCTTTACTTTTAGAAGAATTTCTATTTGAATAGGAAATTAAAATGTTTAAAATCATTGTAATAAAGGAGAAAACTAACAAATTTAAAAATGGGTAGACGGAAATTAACAGATACGGAAAAAGCTGAAGCCAAAGAAATGAATGACCGTCGCATTCAATGACATTAAACACAATACGCGTACTTAAACAATCATAAAGTGATTTTTATTTCAACTTTTTATTAGTGTTTTACTAATTTATTTGTTTTTTTGTTATTTAAAATAAAAATTTAGTCAACATGTATAAGTTGCTTATTAATTTGGCGATTCGTATCATTTGGCGAAATTGGTCGACGGGATAACTAAGTAGTACTGTATTTGGTTTGGCGGAAAAACGTCTTTCAATGCAGAAAACGAGAAAATCAAAAGATTATCGAGCCGCTGAAAACCAATTACGTGTTGAAAGGCGATCACGAAAAAGGAAGCAATTTAATGCCGAACCGATTAATTGTAAAACATCATGTCGCCAGGGCGACCAATCCACTAGCCATGGCGTTTTACTATCGGTCGGTTCTAACCAGGAAAATTTGAGTGCCAATAGTGATTCTAACAAGCCGGAAAATGTTATAGCTATTACTCTTGATTTTCCACCGCCTAAAAAGAAAACTAAAAAGCAATCGTCTGGGGAAAAACTGGAAAAAAACTTTTTGATTCAATGTCTGATGGACCCATTCACAGATGCATGTGCTGCGATCGACTTTGGTTTAAAACCTCCATCACCAAAATTCTGCTCTGTAAAATCAAACAGTATATGCCAAAGTCTTACAAGTATAACAGTATATGCCAAAGCTGTATTTTAATAATGATTACTTTCGCACCAACAATGGTACATAGTTTGAAATGTTTCTTTCGTGCGTCGCCAACTTTTATGCTTGGCAACAATGGAGTGATGTAACTTAAACGATCCGTACCTACAAATTGCAGCATGTATAAAGTCATTTATAGCAGTGGCACGGATAATACACAATAAAACAAGTGGTATTTAGCTGAAAATGATAGATGAATGTTTCGAATGAAACATTTTTCAAATGGTTGGTGTAATTTCTTAAATTACAATTTTTTTTTTTTTTTTTTTCAAATAATATAAAATGTTTTGTTTTATAGATATAAATCAAACTTTTTTTAATTTATTGGTATTCACTTTTTAAAAATATGTATGATAACTGGTATTTGAAAAACGTAGTTTTTGCCAAATTGGCGACGGAAAAATTTACATCAATGTGATGTGTATACGACATCTGTGCCGTCGTTTTTTTACGCTGATATCTAGCCTCTTGCCTCAAAGATATATCATATTTGCGTTCCTTTCAACCAGTGGGTGTACGTTTTTTGGCATTTTTTTTAATAACAAAGCTAATATACTCCATTGTTTAAAACGGCAAATTGTTTAAAATAAAACGGTGAAATATTTAAAAATAATACTACATGTAACAAAATAATAATATATGTTTCATTTGGTTCAAATTTCAACCTTTGAAATTCAAAGAACTCTTTATATAACGAATTTAACAATAAATTTTATTTGTTTACTATTCTTTTGTTGCCACTTTACAAAAAAAAAAAAAAAAAAAAAAAAAAAATAACATAATTATTTTAATAAGCCTAAGTGTCATCAGCGCAAACGATTTTGCCGGAATAAAGAAAATACATTCTATTTATTTAACTAATCATGATTCTGCTTGTAATTGCAACTCCAAGATTTCTTTTCTTCTGAAAACATACGTTTAATTTTTTATTTCCAAAATTTCGTCCGTAATGGAAAAACATGTAAAATAAATTAATTAAAATAATAATTTTTTTAAAGGTTATTCTGTAAAAAAAAAAAAAAAAAAAAAAATTATATTGTGCAAATCTACAGATCATAATTTATTTTTGTGTTTAATTTCAAATCAAAATATTGAATAGTTTTTTTGTAAAGTGTACGACAAAATGTAATTTGAGTGGACTAGTAGAGGATTCGCTTCGCTCATCCTAAAAAAACTTACAAATATTTTAAAACAATAAGAGAAAAAAAGTAATAAATTAAATAAATGTATATACTCACTTCATAGTACATCATCGACGCCTGGACACTCTCTGCCACTTTTTCTATCTGTACTTCCTCCAGATGAGATGGAATTACGCTTGTATTTTCGCTAGATTTCTTACTTAAAGAAATGGCCAATTTGGCCCAAATAATATCTAAAAAATATGCTATTTTAAGATTTAGCTCTTTTTTGCTTTTTCTGTTATGTATAATCTGCTTCATTCGTTTAAGACTAATAAATTTTTCATCGTCTCTTATCACTGGGTAATTAATTTGAGTTTGTGAAAAACTAATGATATCCTTAACTGTATCCGATCCTAACATTTTGTTAGGACTGGCATACGATAAAAGGTTAGAGATATCATTGAGTCTTATATATAATTTAGTATTGATTGTAATGAAATATACAACCAAATTCAGATATTTTGCCAAATAAAGTTTGTTTTCCATAATTATTATTTTTGAACCTAAAAGAACCCTAGCGGGTAAGAAATCTAGCGATCATAAAAGATCATATTTTGCTTGATTTCAAATCTCTATATATACTGTGTTATCCGGAAATTTAAGATGAAATTTAGGCCAAAAAAAAAATTTACACAATTATTCATTCGAAATTTTTTTTTAATCCATTAAGTATGTGATTATTCAACCATAAAATGAAGTATAATTTATGAAAGTATTCTAATTAAGAATATAAATTAGATACGTTTTTTCACATTTTCGATTTTGTTTATAGATATATTCATTTAATAATAAAGAAAAAAAAATTGTCATTTATAAGCGAAATTGCGTATTTTTTGGCTAAATAAATGAAACAATTTTAATTTTTTTACGTTTATTAATGAGGCGCCTCAGTGATTGGTACTAAGCGTTCATTGTATAAGTATAAACAAGGGAACGGGTTCTAATACCCTTCTCCTTAACCCTTTCCGGCACACATATCCCGGTCTGGGATACCTAATTTTAATTCTAAGCTTGCAAACGGCACCAGTAATATTTCAGTGAAAATTTGCTTTTACAATAATAGCTGAAATTAGGGGATTCAAACTATCTAAAACATTCGTTTGTGAATTCCGGTGTCAGTCGATAATATCTCATTTTATTAACAGATTTTGCCTGTGCCGGAAAGGGTTAATTGATATAAACGGGTTTTTCATACAGTATAATCAGATTTCGTTCAAATCTCTAAATAGTTTTGGAAGTTTAACGGTTAAGTATAAAAGAGAGGGGATAACTCCTCTTTAATTATATAAATGATTTTTTATGAAGAATTTTCCGATTTGCTCTGAATTTTGGATATAGATTTTTTATATCATAAAGCATGTCCCTGATTAGTTTAGGTGGTCAATGATTAAGTATAAATAATAGGTGCTACGTATTTACATAATTATGAATGCACCTAAAAAAACAAGTTGGAAATTGCACGTGAAGCGCAGCAAGTGAGGTGCGTTCGTACGATAACAAAGTTTTAAAAATATTACTCTAATATATCAATCTTATAAAATTGTAAATAATGAATTACAATTAAAAAGCTCATTAAACAATGTTCTCCCTATGCCATTATGCAATGGAATACTTTTATGTAGCCTTGTAAATCAATAATAAAAGCTCTTTACACCTCATATTATGCAAAATGTATATTATATGTAACTTATAGTTGCATATCAATTTTTTTATGTTCGAATGAGTGTAATACCATTAAAATGTATTTGAAACATTTTTCCTATTGATTATAATGTAACGGAATACTTTTGATGGTCCCTGCAATTGATCTACGCATCCGATTTTCATAAAATTTGAAACGACTCGACAAAATTATGCAATAATCATGTATTTTAAATTTCAAACGATTAAAATACATTTGAAATTTTTTTCCCTATTAACCATAATGTAATGGAATCATTTGGATTGTCCCTGCAATTGATCTACGCATCCGATTTTCATAAAATTTGAAACGACTCGACAAAATTATGCAATAATCATGTATTTTAAATTTCAAACGATTAAAATACATTTGAAATTTTTTTCCCTATTAACCATAATGTAATGGAATCATTTGGATTGTCCCTGCAATTGATCTACTCATCCAATTTTCATAAAATTTGAAATGACTTGACAGAATTATATAATAATTATGTATTTTAAATTTCAAACGATTCGGTTGGGTAGTTTTTGTGTTGTTATATGTGGACAGACGGAGGGACGGACAGACAGACGGGCGGAACGACCACTATAGGTGCTACGTAATTACATAATTACAAACGCACCTAAAACAATAAGTGCTACGTAATTACATAATTACAAACGCACCTAAAACAATAGGTGCTACGTAATTACATGATTACAAACGCACCTAAAACAATAGGTGCTACGTAATTACATAATTACAAACGCACCTAAAACAATAAGTAGGGAAAGCTGTTTCTCCTCTTTTGATTACTATCGTATTCTCTCTCACCGTGGCCATCCTCTTTGTAATTACATTTTAAATACAGACAACGACACTCTCTATCAACATCGACCATCATGCATTCCTTCATTTGGAGCCAGAATGAGGAACATTATTAACAATAGTCAACTAAGCAATATCAAGGTGAGCTCATGTTCATTGCATGAGTTTCCTCCTTGGAAAACTCTTAATATCACCACACTCCATCCTTTTAAACACTATGACAAAAAGAACACTGCACCTGTCATATTTCAACAATTATTTGCAGCCCATCGCTCAAAATTCAGGAATTATACAGATATATACACAGATGGATCAAAGAGTAGCAATGTTGTTGGCTGTGGGATTGTCTGTGATAATACCAATTTTAGTTACCGGCTTCACCCTTCAGTTTCTGTGTTTACGGCAGAGTTGATTGCGATAGAGAGAGCCATGTTACACATTTCACACCATCATAACACTTCATTTATCATTTATACGGACTCAAATAGTGCTATTGACGCAATTAAATCATCTAACAAACATCCTTATGTCTCATCCATCCTGAATTTTTATGATAAATTAACAAACCGTGGCTGTAAAATTTTATTTTGCTGGGTACCTGGACACATGGGTATTCCTGGAAATGAAAATGCAGATCAAGCGGCAAAACTTGCTCTTAACCCTTTAGATCATAAGATGCCATTCTCAGACGTTAAACTAATTATAAAACACTTTATCCATCATAACTGGCAAGAAAGTTGGGATACAGAAATTAATAATAAACTGCACCGTATCAAACAAACGATCATTAGCTGGCCTCCAAATTACCCACGGAAAACTGATGTTCTACTGACTCGTCTGAGAATTGGACACACTAGGTTAACTCATAAACATCTTCTATTCCGGGATGATGCACCCATGTGTCCTCATTGTCATTTTGACTGCCTAACCATACATCATCTTTTAACTGACTGTCCGGGCCTCCGGCACTTGTACAGAATATATTTTAACTCATCATCACCTATTTTGACAAACCTCATTGGGGAAATTCCCCATGGGGCACTTTTTGCCTTTTTAAAGCATGCAGGATTTTATTTTGAAATTTGAATTTTTTTCACTACTTTTATTCCTACAACTTGGACCTAGTTATCTGGATCTCTATATAGTTGGATCTTTTAAACTTGCCTAGCTATATCTGGATGGGGTACCCCATCCAGACACCCTGATATTGTTCTTTTTGTCTTTGTCTTGGCGCAGCATGTCCCTCAAGGGATTTTGTGCCACAAAACCCTAAACAACCAACCAACCTCCTCTTTTGATTTTCTTTTCGATCGGAAATAACCTTTGAAAGTATAAGGCTGTAATGTGCAAATAGTATGCGTAGCCTGTGAGTTCAATGCCATCAGTTTAACTGGGTAGTATCCTTTTTATTGATCAGCTGATGGTTTTGTAAATAAATGGCTTCAATGCTGCCAACTTTTATTTTGATGTACAATCAAGGGTTAAATATTTTTTATCACTTGAGGTTCATATCGTTATTGCTAAAATGAACATTATAGATTTTGTAAAATTAAAAAGGCGGGGATATTCATAAAGAGATTTTTTCACTAAGGTAAATTCATATACTTTAGGTCTTTTTGTATTAGCAAATTGACAATATATGAGAAGCCTAGAACCCAAAGAGTATAAGTGACAAAATTGAAAAAAATTGAGTTAAGTACATTAGCTATCTGAAAATAAGTTTATATATTTATAAGTAAAGAGTTATGAGTGATTTTTAGGTGCGTTCGTAATTATGTAAATACGTAGCACCAATAGTGGTCGTTTAGTCCGTCCGTCTGTCTGTCCGCATGTAACAACGCAAAAACTACTCAACCGAATCGTTTTAAATTTAAAATACTTAATTATTACATAATGTTGTTGAGTTATTTCAAATTTTATCAAAATCGGATGCATAGTTCAATTACAGGGACAATCAGAAGTATTTCATTACATTGCGGTTAATGGGGAAAAATGTTTTAAATGCATTTTAATGGTATTATACTCATTCGAACGTAATAAAATTGTTATACATCAATGAGTACATATTATAATAAACATTTTGCATAATCTGCGGTGCAAAGAATATTTGTTATCGACTTACAAGGCTACACAAAAGTATTCCATTGCATAATGGCATAGGGAGAACATTGTTTGGTACGCATTTTAATTGTAATTATTTACAGTTTTATGTGATTGATATATGAGAGTGACATTTTTTAAAATTCGTTATCGTACGAATGCATCTCATTTGCTATGTTTCATGTGCCATTTTAAATTTAGATTTTTTTTGTTAAATTTAGGGAGGACATATTTCCCTTACCAAAAAATAATCATATACATAAAAAATTTGGTTCAATTCGATGCATAACTTCATATACTTTTGGTCGGTACAATATTGAAAATGGCACAAAAATCGTGATTGCAGCGCCCCCTTCCGGCGGAATATTTCAAATTCAGGGAGGACCAACTAGCCATAGTCATACACTTACACGATCACAATGTCTTCCAGACGTTGACACGGCAGCCAAGTGGTCCGCCGCATGGACGCGGGAACGAACCGGGCCACGTCGTCCACGGAATAATAAACTTGTCTGTCGTGATCTCCCAACACGCCCATGACGGTTTCGGTCCTTTCAATCAATTTGATTTGGATTCTAAAGAATGCCATGTTCTCTGTCTCTCTCGGGAGGAGGAGGAGGAGGGAAAAGGCGGAGCAGTAGCGACGGTAGCAGCAGCAATGAGAATGAAAAGAATTTTTTTGATCGTTTATATATGACTCGGTTCAAAGTTCCCAGCTTCAAAAAAAACAAAAGATGCCAGTCACGTACTGTCCTTGGAAGTTTAGCCACGATTGAAAGAACAAGTTTTTAGATGCAAATTGAAACGGTTTGAGTCTTGTTTCCCCACCCCGCCTCTCGACTAAAGCAAAAGAACGAGTGGGGTGGTTACTTTGGTCGATGTCGTCATCTTTTTTTTCTCTGATCAATCTGATAATTCGGCGCCGCTCAACTCGCTTGCATCTCTGAAGGACATGACTCGAATGCGTCTATGTAATTCACGATAACGTTCAAGGGTGAAACTTGTTTCGTAATGATGCAGAACGTACCACAAATCAGCCGATTTCAAATTTTCGCCACATTTAGGACACCGCATATCATCATGAGTTTCCAAATGTTTTTCAAACATTTTCCGTGTACTTTATGATCACATTTTTTCAATTTCGATCGTCGCCTGACAATTTTAGCACAAATTATACACGATTCCATCGAAGTGGGCTTCCAGAAAGGTTTGAAATGCTGACGCTTGAAGCCTCGCGTTCAATATATATACTATCCAAAACTTTTTGTCAGTTTCCAAGACACCAAGTTTGGGAAATTTCTGTTGGACGATACATTTTTTTTTTGCAACGGTCACTTTGTAAATAAGAATTCGAAATTCGATGTTTAATGGGATCATGCTCAACTTGTACCTAGAGGCGATGCCCACCGAAGCCTTCCATTTGTGGCAGTTTTTCGATTTGCACGACTGGCAATCTTTCATTTCGATGGCGTCCAACAAGACGAATTTGAGTTTCTTCAACTCTCTGGCGTACGATTCTCGAAGGTCGCAGCTTATTTTAAAACTCTGTTCGTCCATGCAGTTGAGAACTGACATTCATTTCCGAAATTTCTCGAAAAAGAATCGAGTTGTTGAAAGATTTTTCGAAAGACGTGCTCGTGACGCCGTTGGTGAGAGTGAATCCGTTACCTCCTATGGCTAGAACTGCCGCAGTCTTTTTGTGTCGGTAAACGCGCGTCTTCTTCTTCTTCTTCTCCTCCTCCTCCCCTTCGAGTCCCGTCGTCGTCGCCGCGGACCCGTGCTCCATCGGATCGAAAGGGATGCCGTGCAGACGCGAAATTCCTGCGTTCGCTTTCCACAGGGGACAAGATCTTCATTTGCAGTACATGCAGGGTTTCACGGGAAAGGGTTTCAGCTGATACACGCGGAGGCGAGGCGACGGAAATTTCGCCAGACTTTTCTGGACGGCACCGTAAGTGTATTTGTCGAAACAGTGCAGCGTTCCCACTCGCATTTCGTCCAACTCTTTGGCTAGGAAGGCGGACGTCGAAGCTTCTCGAACGAAGACGCAGTTGAGCTGCTATTGATGAAGGCGTTGGAATTCTGTTTCCAAGACCCGAATGTACGGGTGGTGCATTCCCACGTTATAGATCAGTTTGGATTCGACGAAATGACCTCCTTCTAGCAAATTGAATTGCTGATTACCGATCTGTTGAATGGTTTTGTGTTTTTCTTCTTCGGCTTTGGCTTCGGCTTCTTCTGTTTCCACGTCCCAGGCGAGCGACCGATAATTTTCGGCGACTCGAAGCTCGATCGGACACAGTTCTGTCAGGACGCGGATGCAGCGACAGACTCGAAACAGGGAAGCGCAGGAACATTCGACCAAGAGTCTGTGGTCCGCGGTCAACGTCACGTGGAAATGGCTGAGACGACCGGACGTGACCGGACGCCTCGAATCGATCCGGACCTCGACTTCGGTCCAGTCGTAAAATTTCATCCTGTAGGCGTCGCGGGAAATGCGGAGAGCGACCTATGACGATGTATCCGTAATTTTTCAGGTGATAAGTGAGCAGCAGCGATTGATCCAAGCACATGAAATCTTGGAAAAAACATCGAGGTTTCGCTTTATGCGATCGACGGACCTTCAGTAGAAGTTGGTTTCGTATTTCGCTTTCGAATCGTATCCTTCCAAATAATAGTGATGGAGGAACACGTTCAAGTTTTGCGGGTCGATTCGAAGACACAGGCGATGCGACCAGTTGGTGCGAGCCGCGTAGAGTCCGGGTCGGATGCCTCGCAACAGAACGAACAAGTACTCTCTCGAAAAAGGTACGGGACTCGACAGGTAGGACGCGCAGTCTTCCAGATAAGGTCGAAATTCCGGCATGCTCAGCAGACGATAGAGTTTGTCGTGCAGCGGAACGTAGCGTCGAAAAATCAAAAACAGGATTTCAGGGGGCAAGTCGAACAAATGGACGACGGTCGCAGAAGTGGATTTCATTACCGCCGCCTCCGCCGCCGCACCAACAGGAGGAGCAGCAGTGTTCGCAGGGACGAGAGGAGCAGTTGCAACAGTCGCCATCTTTTTCGAAATATAAAACTGACACGGGACTGACAATGTTAAATAGTTGTCGGTCTGAAAAAAAAGAATCAAACCATTCTCTCTCTCTTTCCGCCTCCTCTGAATATTACACACACAGATACAGAAAGAAAAAAGAAAAACCAACTCGTAACCAATGAAAGAGCGAGCAGGTGATAAGATCCTTGACCATCGAAACGGTTCAAGGTTTTTTCATTATCTCACTTTCCACCACCATCATCCTCTTCCCCTTTGAATTTTTTTTTCTCTGTGATTTTGTTTTTTCGAGTGTTGATGTCTTCAAGCGAATCTAATCGGGGTGTTAGAGGGGGGGGAAGATGACTTCAAATTTTTTTTTTCGTTTGACACGTATCCATTGTTGGTACTGAATGCGTCGCAAAAAATAGGCCAAAGGTTAAAAAAAGAAGTAAAAAAAGAAATTGGACCAAGATCCAAACAATTCTTTTTTACTCCTTTCTTTTTTTAACCTTTAGCCTATTTTTTTACCTTTTCCCGAGGGAAAAGAATGCATAAAAATAAACTTACTTATTTTTTACGAAGAGGTTCGTCATCCTGTTTTTGCTGATCTTCAACCCCCGCCTCTCTCTTTCTCTTGTCTGCTGCTTCTTTCCGCTGCTGCTGTTCTTCGACCCAAGCGGCTTTGTTTTCAACTTTCCACTTTTTTTAGAAAGCGGACAATACGTTTTACTCAACAGGGCCGCGGAGAGCACGTGACGCCCGTCTTTTCCCAAACGAAACACTTGTCGACCGGCCAGGGGAATACTCGGGACCCCTTCGGGATGGTTCCAAGTCAGGGAGGAGGAGGAGGTTCTGAAATTCGTTTCGAATCGAAACTCGAAAGGGGACAGGACTCGAACGCGAGGATCGCAACAGCGATACGTGCGATGCAGAAGGCATTCCACCGTGATGGTTCGGTCGTCCGAAAAGAGAACCGAAAAATGCGCTCTGCCGCTGCTGAAATCCCTCATTTCGCGTTTCTGTCCCTCTTCGATCATGCAGGTCGTGCCGTCGTAAAAGCGCATCTGAAAGAGACGCGGGGAGGAATACTCGATCAGGACGTATCCGTAACCCGGGAGATGATAGGCGAGCAGGTGATGAGGGTGATAATCCACCAGATAATTGCTCAGGTTGGAATGCAATTGCGGGAGGGTCGCCCGATGGCAGGCCACCACGCCGACGCGGGCCTGCTGTTGCTGCAAGTGGTGCCGAAAAAGCAAAGTTTGCAAGATTTCGGGTGGAAAGAGCACGTAATGATGGAGAGAAACGTCCAGCGTGCTTTCGTCGATCTGCAAACGGAAGCAGTGCTTCCAGTCGTGTCTGGCCGCGTACCATCCGGGACGAATGCGACACAGGAATCGCAAATACGCGTTGGAAAAAGGAGCGCCTCGCGGTATGCGGTAGGCCCCGCGACACCGGACCAAGGTGCGAAATTCTTCCATTTTAGAAAGCACGTGCAATTTATCGTGCAGAGGTATGTAGTTGCGAAAAAGTGTTAACAAGATATCTGGATGTAAATCCGTGAGTCGGATAGGGGAGGACGCGGGAGCAGTAAAGTAGTAGTAGAAAACATAGACGTGGATGTTTCCGCGACCGCTGCGATTTTACCCTCTCTGTCTCTAATCTTTGTTCGCAAAAAGGATTCCCTTTTTATTTCATCTTCTAATTCTTCCAGTCGACATTCCGCGTGTTGTTTTCTTAACCTTCTCCTCCTCATCTTCCTCGTCCCATCCATTCGATGCACTCGAGCGAGCGAGCGGGCGGGCGTGCGAGTGCGTCCAGTCGGCTCTCAAGGCTAACCGGCGGCGGCTCGGTTGCTTCGGCATGCAAGGTCAACGGATGTTATTCTTTTAATTCTGTTTTTTCGTTCCCATCTCAAAAACATTTTTTTCCCTCAAGGGCATGCATGTCTTTGTCAACTTTCTCACGAAACAGGATGGGGTTTTTTTAGTTGTTGTTTCCCTCCCCCCTCCCCCCAAAAAGCTATGCAGACTCTTTGTCTTTGTCTTGTCGACCCAACTCTGAGTTTTTATCTTTGAGAGAGATTAAATGAAAAAGAGAAAGTTTAGTAGTCCGGTCTATTTTTTTTGGTTTGAAAGTATAGCGATTGAATCTCTTTCTCTTCTCGAGCCGAATGTCTTTTCGCGTGAAATTGTTAAAAGAAAAGAATGAAAAATTTGGTGCGGCGAGACACTGTCACGTCACTACAAACGGCACGGTGTATTTTCGAAGCATCGATCTCGAAAGATTTTTGGGACGTCCGCTGGTTCGAACCTTGAGCTGCGAAAAAATTTGTAACTACCGATGTGGTAGCAGTAGTGATGGTGATGGTGGAAGCGGCGTGGAAATGTACGTGCTGATAAGAAAACTGATTAAATTGAAAACGGGTAGATGATTACTAGACTTTATCACCTGGGGACGCGTGGTTCCTCGAAAACAGTGGTCGAGACATCGGGGATTGACGGAACCGTGGCTGCTGGTACAGACGAAAGACGCGACGACGGGAAGCAGCTTTTTAGACTGGCTGCACCAGTTTAAACGAGAGCAAAGAGAACGTTGTAAACGACTCGGTTTACGAATTTGAACCGAGAGAAAAAAAAACTTTTTTTTCCTCGGTTCATTTTTTCCTTTTTTTAAAAAGACTTTTAGGTTACCAATATTGGAATAAAAAAAACACTTTAACATTTTCGTGCCATAATCAATAATGTACAATTAAATATTCATTATAGAGATGAAATGTGTTTATTCCTAAATTATTCAATGAAATTTGCCTCATAAAGGTACATTACTAATTCACATCAAGATTATAAAATAATGAAACTTTATTTCAAGTTTAGTCAGATTTAATAACTAAAAAAGCTTGATTTATACATAAATATATTTGGTAAGATTGTAATTACCAATGAAATCAGCAATATCTTTATTTTTTCCGAAATAAGTTATTCTTTCTTCATGAAAAAACATGAATTCAATAAACTTAACAAAAATTAGAAATGAAAAAATATATGGAATTGAAATAAAACTAAAAAAGTCAAATTTTGCACCTACATCTGAACTGAATATTTCATTGTTTACATCCTTAAAATATGTGAGAATTTTTGAGAGTTGCTGATTTTAGGAGTGCAGATTTGAGGGAGTCTACTATATATGTATGTATATATACATATATATATATATATATATATATATATATATATACAGTCCTCCCCACTTAATCGGGTAACGGATAATCGAATACCCCGCTTATTCGAATAAAATCCTCCGGAACCGAATTTAATCCTATTGGGCTAATGTTATTTTTCCCCGCTTAACCGAATACTTTTCACGAAATGTCCTCGCTTAATCGAATAACAAATGAGTGAGATAATTTGAAAAATGGGCGCAAAAAGCATGTTTCAATTGGAATTTCCTCCACACTTTTTGTCATTTTCGGTTGTTACACAGTAAACGAATTTCCAGAACTCCCAGCATGGATTTCGCCTGGCAGGAGTATAAGTACTGGTCAAGGGAGTTCCCTTCCTTGTTCATTTTTTTTGAATTAATTTCAAAAATGGTGACATAAATTGGACAGGAATTTCGATCAATTTTGTATTTTGTTTACTTTCGTTTGTCAAAAGACTTCTTCTTCACTTTTTCGATTTTTTTACAACTATTTTTAATGGAGACACTTTCATTTCCAAAACCGGTCCTGAAACAGAAATCATCCTCATGAAAAATATCCGCGATAAAAATGGAAAAAGTTTAAAACGACGACGCGTTTTGTACAGATCGATCTCAGCTATCGATTGCAAAAAAAGATAATTTAAAAATATTGAAATGCAAAAGAGATAGCTTTATAAATTTTTCTATAGCATTAGCATTAACGAGCAAATCCTCGAAGTAACCCTTCAATAATAATGTGTTGTCATTTAGAGGTTCAAGATGGTAATTATGATACCATTCCAAAAAAATCTCGTGCATTTTTTACTCTAAAATTTCACATAAACCGTTTTCATCTATTTTTTTAAACCATGTATAAATTACGTAAATTAAATTTTAATAACAAAATTTGGATCTAATTCCCATGATCTGCATTAAATGCAATGTAAACAAAATGCATGTGTTTACTGTCATTGAACTATTGCGTATTTACATGTCATTTTGTTTTTATTTCAGTTTGTAGTATTCTATTAAAGTTTTTAACGATTTTCTTACACTTGTAACTAAATATACTATATTTAATAATTATGTCATTTTATTGCACCTTAAATATTACATTTATATGCCTCCCCGTTTAATCAAATACCCCGCTTAATCGAATATTTTTTCTGGAACCGTCGATATTCGTTTATGCGGGGACGACTGTATATATATATAACGTATAAAAAATTTATCTGAATCGTGTGTTTGAGTTTTTTGCAACGATCTATTTCATGTATGTGTATTGTATAGAACAACTTTTTACAAGTCTCAAAAACATAGCTTGAAAAATTCTAAAAGTGTTTGCCTGTTACTCCCGAAAATGAAGCAAAAAGATCTTTTTTTCTTTCATTCTATCTGTGCCAACGTTGGTACTCTATTTGTCGCAAAAAATTGCGCCAAAGGTTTTTAAAAAAAATTGGTTTATCCAATTTCTTTTAAAACCCTTTGGCGCAATTTTTTGCCTTTCCCTTGAACAATCTGATGGAAGAGTTCCATCAGCAATATATGGGAAAGATTTTTTGTGGGGGTGAAAAAGTTTATTCCAACTGGCTTCTCAATCTTTCGTTTCTTCTTGCAACGACTTCGACTTCTAACGAATTATAAAACTTATAATTGACGTGATAAGTCATTTTGGATTCCATGTGGTTTTCGTCCTCTTCCAGTCGAAACTCTTGCACTCCCACTAAAGGCACGGATTCTTGTTCGTTCCAGTTCAGACTGCTGAGATTTGGCGAAACTCGATAAGTGATCGGAGACAGTCTTTGAAATCGCGTTTCGCAGTGACAGTAATAGGGCGAAGGGGTCATGCATTTGACGTAGTGGGTTTTGTTGAGTTTCCAGTTCACTTTGAAATGGGTGTCCAAGCGCCATCGGCAGTAGATGTGTTGCCAGCGACCGGGCCGGATCTTGACTTCGCTCCAGTCGTAAAACCGTAAGTTGTGGTAGCCGTTTCGAGAAGCGGCCGAGTCGATCAGTACGAGTCCGTAGCCTTCCAGACGATACATGAACATTTTGGGCAGCTGCTGCTGAAGGGGGGGGTCTGGATGCCTCCTCCTCGTCCTCTAGATACTGGAATTGTGTCAAGAAACTTTCGATGTTTTGGAAAACGCGATCGATGGATCCGCGAAAGAAACGTTGGTGCAGGACGGCGGGTTTGTAATGGCCTTCGAATCCTTCGAGGAAAAAATGATAGAGTGCGAGATTCAGGGTTTCGGGGTCGACGCGAAGACAGAATCGATGGGTCCAGTTTCGTGTGGCAAAGTACCAGCCGGGTCGGATTCGACTCAACCGTTGCAAGTACGCGGTCGAAAAGGGCACGGGAGACGAGAGGTAAGCCGACCGGTACGTCAAGATGGTATGAAATTCCGGCATGCTCGTCAAAAGACCCAATTTGTCCTTTAAAGGGATAAACGTTCGAAAAAGGATGAGAAGTATGTCGATGGGTAATTCCAGCAATTGCGTAGAGGCCATGATTCGTCTTGGAGTTTGCTTTTTAAAAAACTAAACTCTGTGAAGAAATGAAAAATGGCGCGAAGCTTCTTTTTAAACTCTTGGCATCGCGCCCGCCACCCCCTCCCGAACTGCTGCTAGAGATCCGCTCAAAAGAGGCTGCGATTAGTCGAAACGGAATGCGGGGCGTATCATCCGGGTGGACATTCACGGATTTCGGGTGGTTAGTTCAAAGTAAGAGTTCCTTTCCCTCTCTCGCTCGCTCGCCTCATACAGTTTCAAGGTGATCAGTAAGTTGAAAAAAGAGAACAAAGATTCCATTGCCGCCGAAAGGCAACAACAAAAAAAAGTTCATGATGTGACTCGCATAAATTCCATGACAGAAATTAGAAAATCCCGTGTCTGTTGATTATGGTAAGCATCGAATCGAACTGGGAAGAAAATATATTATTTGGCGGGTATTCAGAATTGAATAAATCGGCTGGAACATGTTTTGGATACGTTTTAATTTCAAGGTTCATGTTTTTTTCCTTCTCGCATTGAAAAAAAAATTATCGGCAGAAATTAGGAATCCTATACTTGGGTATTAATAGTAAACCAAAATACAAGAAACTGGGAAGAAAATATAGTGTCATTTAAACAAATTGACAAGAATTCAAACTTTAAAGCTAGAACAAAAAGCTTATTCTCATATTTTTCATATTATAAATCCTATACTTGGGTGATAATAGTAAAATAAATCGAAACACAAGAAACTGGAAAGAAAGTATATTTGAACGCGTCTTATAAATTCAGCAAATAATCTTTAAATATGGATTGAGAAAAAAAAATGAAACGTTTAAACTATGTATTTGAAAACGTATTTCCATAAAATCAGTAAATATTTTTTCACACATGGATCGATTGAAAAATAAATGTAAAACAAGAAAAATAAAAAAAACTCATATAGTGTTGGTGCAGATTTTGATAAACTATTTAAAATGTGTGATAAAAGCAGAAAAAAATGAAAAGAAATATGGGAAAATGTATAATGATAAAAGAAATTTACAATGTAAAACAAGAAAATAAAAAAATCATATAGTGCTGGTGCAGATTTTGATAAACTATTCAAAATGTATAATGATAAAAGAAAATAAAAAAAAGAAATATGGGAAACTATTCAAAATGTATAATGATAAAAGAAAATAAAAAAAAGAAGTATGGGAAACTATTCAAAATGTATAATGATAAAAGAAAATAAAAAAGAACTCATATATTATTGATAAAAATTTCTATTATTCGTGGATTGAACATTTTCGATGTCATAGTTTCTCTAAATCTCGTCTCAATTGCAACTTTGTGAATATCTGACTGAGATTTTGAGAAATATATGACATCGAATATCTCTAATTTAAGAATAAGAAAAATTTTCAAAACAGATCCTTGAAGCCAAGAAGAAATTTTACAAAATAAAAAAAATCCAAAACGGGAAGAAAACTTAATCATGAAATTAAAACGTACCGCATTGTCCAAGTTGATTTTAATCGCTCGTACAATAAGATTATCAAATTAAACATCGCATCTAATATTTAGCAAGAATGAAACGTGAACTCATTGAGAATCTATATATACCGTCAACCACGCGTACCTCAATTACAGTGAAACAAACAGTTACACAAACAAACGAACCAATTATTAAATTGTTTAAATTATCAACAAAATGACGCAATACTGAAATTGAAATGCAGTCATCACAAATGTATGAAATTCGTAAAGTATAATGTCATAGCGTTTAAATAAACATTGATGACAAAACAGTGTTAAAAAATTGACTCTTTTACTACATCATCACTCCATCACTTTTATAGAGAACGATTACTTCATCCTATCATGGAGTAGTCTCATTGGTCAAAAGAGAGATATTCTATAAAAGCAGAGGAGTGACGATGCGGCAAAAGGTTCAAATTTGTTGAAGTGTATTTGTAGCCAGATTGAAATAAAATTGTTATATATGTAATATTTCCTAATGGTGCATTATGAAATTGAAATGCAGTCATCGCAAATGTACTTAATTCATAAAGTATGACGTCATAGCGTTTGAAGACGAAACATTGATAAATGATAGCAGCAAAATTTCTCTTAAATAAGTAATATTTTCTCATTGTGCATTCTGAAATTTTCTGTGAGGGGTCCGGCGCTCAAATCTTTTTGCAGTTGACTGTATCATCCATATTGGATCGTTATAATAATTTGACAAATCGTGGCTATAATATTTTATTTTGCTGGGTACCGGGACACATGGGTATTCCTGGTAATGAGAAAGCAGATGAGGCGGCAAAGCGTGCTTTAATTCCATTATATCATACTGTCCCACTCTCAGACGTTAAACTACTTATCAATCATCTTATAATGAATAACTGGCAACAAAGTTGGGACTTGGAATACACCAATAAACTGCATCATGTAAAACCAACAATCATGACCTGGCCTACCATATATCCTAGGAAATCCGATGTTATTCTGACTCGTCTGAGAGTTGGACATTCAAGAATCACTCATAAACATCTTTTACTTCGGGAGGCTGCACCCATGTCTCCTCACTGTCATTTTGACTATCTGACTATTTAGCATGTTTTAACTGACTGTCCGGGTCTCCGGCACTTGTACAGAATCCATTTTAACTCTTCTTCCCTACCTTGACTAACCTAATTGGGGAAATGCCTCATGGGGCACTCTTTGATTTTTTAAAACAGACTAGCTTTTATTTAGAGATTTAGGTTTTATATCTTTTATTTGTTTGTATTACCTATTTGACATCTGGATGGGATACCCCATCCAGACACCTTATCCATTGTTGTTTTATTAAATTCGAATTTATTACTTTTTACTCCTCGTTTTGCGCAGCATGTCTCTTAAGGGATTTTGTGCCATAAAAATCAATACAACCAACCAACCAACTTGATCATTCTGCTTCTTATCTACAGAAACCCAATACTGTACAAAATGTGAAACCGATCCAAAAGGCAAAAGCGAGGGTTACCATCCGAGGTTCACATCAGTGGCAGTCTGTTACCAAAAAACACCGCAAGTCACACCAGAACCTGTCTATTACAAAATTTAAAGATCCCATAAATTAATTCAAAATTACGTGGAAGACGCTATGGAAGAATCTTAAGACTCGAATGCAGAAGAGAACATTGTTTTTGACGAATTCATTCCTAATTAACTTTACATTTTTAAAAATCCTGTGTCCGTTGAAATTATTTTTTTTATGACTTGTGCATGATCTCATGCTTTGCTTTTTTTAAAAACAATTACTGCATTATTTTTACTTTATTTAATTGCACCTTGTTTTTAACACTTGCCTTATTGATTTTACCTCTTACTTTTTAATTTTTGTGTTTTTTAAAATTGTGCTTATATATTTATTGTGGATTGTCTATATTTTAACAAATTTTATCGGTAATTTTATGTATTTTAACTAAGGACTGTAGAATTTTTGATTGGTTTTAATTATGCATTTTATCACTTATTCTTAGTTATTTTTCCTATTTTGACTTTGTCTTGGCGTAGCATGTCCCAAAAGGGACTTTGCGTCATAAAACCCCAATCATCCAACCAACCAATGCATTTTTCATTTAATCTTTATATGCTTTACTGCCACAAAAAGCAACTGTTAATGTTTGAAAAATACTATCATATGCACACATATTGCTAATATCAACTTTGCTTGGTTTTAGGCTTAAATTTCCATTTTTTAAAAGGCCAATTGGTCTTCTCGTAGATTTTTAAGAAAAATCAATTTTTGATAATTCAGGTTGTATTTGAATGTAAGAATTTTTCAACCTCTTTTTAGGAGGATATATTAATCCTCTCCAGTTCTCAAAAGCAAAATCTTCTGCTCATTGATTTGTGGGTGTTTTTATTTTTATTTTTTTTTAGAGAAATATTTGGAGCAAATTTTTTTTCTCATATCCTTCAAGAGAAGAATCATCGCTTAGAGGGAAGGAACACCTTTCTAAAATGTGTACGAAGCATCCACATTTTACACACTTATGGGCTCCTGATGGCTGATGACCGTTTGTACATGCTACACACTTTGGAATGGTATTAAGTTAATTTTTTTCATTTGGATAGATTGCCATAGATATTTCTAGATTTGAATTGGGAAGTTTTTTTTGTGGAAAAGTATTTCAGGCGAATTCTTTTCTTCCCGTATCATTGCTTACAAGGAAGGGGCACCCTTCTAAAATGTGTATGAAACATTCACATTTTACACACTTATGAGCTCCTGACGTCAGTGACCGTTTGCACATGCTACACACTTTGGAATGTTATTAAGTTTATTTTTTTCATTCGGATTTGTGGCCTTAGGTATTTCTATATTTGAATTCTGGGAATTTTTTGTGTTGAAATATTTAAAGCAAATTAGTTTTTCTCCGTACCCTTAAAGAGAAGAATCATCGCTTAGAGGAAAGGAGCACCCTTCTAAAATATGTATGAAGCATGCGCATTCTACACATTTATGGGCTCCTGACGGCTCATAACCGTTTGCACATGCTGCACACTTTGGAATGTTATTAAATTTGTTTTTGTTTTTTTTCATTAGCACTTTTGGCCTTAGATATTTCTGGATTAGATGTCTGCATAGTTTGATTTAAACATGTTATTTCTTTACCCCATTTTGAACATTATCTCCAGTACTTAGTCTGGAATTCCAATTTGCGGCTGCTACCAGTTTCATTTTTCCGTCTAATGATTTCCGTCTAACATGTTTATCAAGTCACTTATTTTAATTAACTAGGGGGGCCCCGCCACCCTACTCGCTATGCTCGCCAACCTTCCGCGTAATCGCTTCGCGATTCCAAATTATTGGCTACCCCCTGCTTGCTGCGCTCGCCAATACCCCATGGTATGAATAAGCAGTTGCAGACCTTTCAAATGATGTGTCACACGACTGGTGTTGTAAAGAAATTAAAAATGTGCCCCCCTGGGGGTGCAGAGTGGGAGGCGACACAAAAGACATCCATAAAATGAATAAACAGTTGCAGACTTTTCAAATGATGTGCCACACAATTGGTGTTGTAAAGAAATTACAAAATGCGCCCCCTCTGAGGGCAGAGGGGGGGGGTTACACACAAGATATCCATAATATGAATAAGCAGTTGCAGACCTCTCAAATGATGTGCCACACAATTGGTGTTATAAAGAAATTAAAAATGTGACCCCCCCCCCCTGGACAGAGCAGAGTGTGGGGTGACACAGAAGACATCCATAATATGAATAAGCAGTTGCAGATCTTTCAAATCTTGTGTAACACGACTGCTGTTGTAAAGAAATTAAAAATGTGTCCCCCCTGGGGAGCAGAATGGGGGATAACACACAAGACATCCATTACATGAATAAGCAGTTGCAAACCTCTCAAATGATGTATCAAACGACTGGTGTTGTAAAGAAATTAAAAATTTGGCGAAATATTACAGTTATCGCCAAGTTGGCGTCACTTTTAACAACTAATTTTGGTCGCCAAATTTGGCGATATATCGCCAAGTTGGCGTCAAACTTGGCGATTGTTGGCGATGGTAGCATTCCTCTCTTTATGGTAACCCATACGGCGATGCATAGACGGAGCCCTTTCCTGATTGGTCTATTCGACTCATGGAAGGAGTGGACAACCCGGATTCGTTAGTTCCGGAAATCTTCCACATCAGTATCATTCCAGGAGTAATTCCTTTTAAGGCTAGTTTTTTTTAACTATAGAAGGATATATTTATTAAGTAAATGATAAAATTTGAAAATATTTTTTAAATTGTAACGAATTATTCTGTTTTTAGACAAACTATTTATTTTTGTGGAAATTCAGATTTAAAAAAAAAATCCTAAGAGGTAGGGATAACATCCCTTTGTTATTTTACCATGCATGCATAAATTATAGATTGAATTTTTCCAGTGCATTATTATATAGATCTAATATTTAAAAAAAAAATCCTAAATTATGTTAAAAGGCTACTTCATTCACGCAGAAGTGTTCACCCTGATTGCTAATGTTAATCCTTTGGAAAGTTTTTAATATCTTGTCTATCGATATTTTGTAAAAAATTTTTCCCTTGAAAATCTAAAGACATTTTTCACTTTTTCAACTGTTTAAAAGTATTTTTTTCTTATTATGGTATTTTTATTTTCAAAAGTACTCTTGGAAATTTTCATATGGGGGAGGGGGGGCAGCAGGTAGCAAACAAAATTAAAAACTTACAGTAAAATTTAAAAAACACAAATGCTAACAAGACATTTAAAATTTTTCTCCCATAGAATTATCAATAGCCTGCAGTATTTACGCAGAAGACTAAAGAATTAAAATTTTCTGGTGAGATTTGAGAACATATAACTCTATGTCTATGCTTATACATAGCAAAATTTGATGACATATGTGAAGCATAGTCTTCTGGCCTGCGCTGCACAGTTCAATGTCGGAAGGCAGACGAACGGAGATTATTATAATAGGTGTTCGAAGTTGCGCCCATTAACAGAATCGCACAGCCGACAGCGACGTCGTAAAGATTGGCGAACACGCCGAAAAACTCCGACGGAGTTGGGAATGTCTCCTGCAGCGACAACGATTCGCGCTAGTAAATCCTCCGGTGTATCCACAGGCGTTTCATACACCAGCGATTTAAGGTGTCCCCAAACAAAAAAGTAACGGATTGAGGTCTGGAGAGCGTGCAGGCCAAGCAACAGGTCCACTGCGTCCAATCCATTTCCCAGGATATGTTGAATTGAGGTGATTGCGAACACCTATGAAAAAATGTGCCGGTGCGCCATCGTGCATAAACCACATATTGTGGCGCAATGTTGCTGGCAAATTTTGCAGTAACTGCGGTAAGATATCCCGTAGGAAAACCCAGTACGTACTGCCATTGAGTACATCTGGGAGTAAATATGGCCCTATGAGATAATCGCCGAGGACACCTGCCCATATGTTCACACTGAACTTTTGTTGTGCGTTCGACGGGAAAACAGTGTGCGGATTTGTATATGACCATGTGTGCATATTGTGCGTGTTTACCACGCCCTATCTCGTAAATGTTGCTTCATCAGTAAATAAAATATTTTCCAGAAATTGTGGATTATTTTCTGTTACATTAAGCAACCAGCGTACGAAATCTGTCCGCTGAGCACAATCTGTTACTGATAACAGTTGTACCCGCTGCACATGAAAGGGGTGCATGTTTTCTGCACGCAGAACACGCCACACACTTTGGTGAGAAACACCGACTTCAGACGCAGCAGCTCGTGTACTCGTGGAGGGGTTATCTTTAAAAATATTCAGTACATCCATCTTCCATTGCAGGTGTTCGTACATGTCGAGGTTTCCCTGCATCAGTGCTTGCTGTATTAAACGATCCAGTCTCCCGTAATAGTCTATCGATTTTTATGAAGAGTTTCGAACTTGGGCAACGTCTCCTTGGAAATTGCTCACGGTACATGCGCTGTGCTAGACATGCATTTCCATGAGCTTGCCCGTACATCAGATGCATGTCCGCATATTCTTCGTTAGAGTATTCCGGCATAATTATTATACATCAACTTACTACAATCCCACTTACAACAGCCTCCCTTTAACATAACGCCCACTGATGACTGCTGTTTTATTACACTTTTCTTCCTATACACATAGAAAATTTGCATAAAAAGTACTTCTTCTTCATCATCCTTGAAAGTTCATGGAGGAAACGCAGCAGTCACGGAATTTGTTTTAAGACAAGGCGAGAGCTGCACAATATGTCATTCACTTGACCAGACTGAATAATGAAAGGGTATTGATAGAGGTTGATCAGAAATGTATAATTGAAAGATATTAAAACGGGGTGTTTACAATCGTCATGGGCGGAGTTTCGCCCTTTCCGAGCGTGCAACAGTACAGAGTTGTAACTAGGGAACTGCTTGATTTCTCCCATACAATTAAACTGATATGGTTTATTGTAAGCTTCTTCGAAAGCTTTCGGAATGGACCAAATTTTATAACATTTTCCTTGATGTAGGTAGAGTTGCATTTTTGGGATTAACTATTTCGCTAAATATTTGATTTTGTATTTTTTCACTGTTTCAGAGCTTGTAACTCGCCATTAATTCTCAATATTCTAAAACAACTTATGTCATTTCGTAGGATTTTTTCTGCTCTTTCTAAATATGTGCTTCGTTTTTATGTAGCATTATCGATAGTTTAGCAATGAGGGTTTTTTTTACAAATTTCCGATTTTTCATTCTATTTGCTATAACTTGAAAATTATTGAGATCCGGCCAGGCATTATATACTGATTTATGCTCCGTGTGATCTCCTCTATTACCCCTATTAATATTGGACCCCTTTAACGGAACACCCTGTATATACTAGCAGCCTTCGCCCGCTACGCTGGTCAGTTTCTCTAAAATAATCTTGAATCAAACGAAATATATTTTTAAAAAAAAGTAACACAGTTTATTATACACAGTTTTTTCTGATTTGTGTAACCTTACATTGTTCAGTTCATAGTTCATGTTGGCGACAAAGTACCTCTAAAATGACTAAATAACTGACAAATTACAAAAGTACTAAAGTATTTAACAATTTTTAGTAGTTTCTAACCGACTTCAAGAAGTTTATGATTTCAACTTGTATGCATTTCTTGTTCACTCATGAATTCTTTAAATATGAACCGACTTTGATCATTCTTTTTTTTTGTTTTAAAGTATAAGATACCCATGTGGTACAGTTTTAATTTCATTAAATTCTGATGGTTAGAATTTTTTTAATAAAAAAATATGGATTTCATAAAAAAAAAAAAAAAAAAAAAAAAAAAAAAAAATCTGTTGCAAATCATCTTTTATTGTTGCAACCGTTTTCAAATCATAAGCATATTAAATCTATGTATTCATAAGCGTTAGCGCCAAATTGTCGCCAAGCTTGATTCTTTATTTTGAAGTCGCTTAGTATTTTTTTAAAAGAAAGCATATTTTATTATTTAATCTTGAATTCTACTTGAATTGCTTCTACCTGAATTTGCTTCTCAGATATGGTAAAACATGTTATTATTTCAAACCATCAGTTGAACACTGTAAGCTGACCCGCCCGGCATTACCCGGTTCCGTGATAATAATATTAAAGTAAAATAAAATTTAGGATTTTATCCCTAACTCGAAATACGTGGAATTACATTGTCTGAAATATGCTGCCGCGTACTGTGTGAATTTCTTTTTTATATATAGATAAGGATTGAAAATTTCAGGTTTTTGCGCCGAACAGATCGCCAAATTACGAAAATGTGAAATATCTCACGAATTACTGGATTTAAAAGAATTTGCTTAGTACCATTCGATTCAGCATGAAAAAATACACTAAAATATGTTATCAGTTGAAAAATAACTACAAAAGCCGATGTTTAAGGAATTTTTTTTAAAGTTCGTCCTTTTTTTTACCCCCTTCTGGGGTGGAATTTTCAAAAATCCTTTCTTAGCGGCACTCGATGTTATAAGAAGTATTTTTACCCCAGTTTTCAAGATTTTTGGTTCAGTAGATTTTTTCTGCTGTGATTAATACGAAATCCAGACTTTCTTTTATATATACGAGGTGGTACCCGTCGAAATTCGACGAAAGGAAATGTTTTAGAAGGAACTGTTTCATTGATTTATAACAATGTACAAAATCAGCTAGAGTAAAAAATGCATCTTTTATATAGGTCAGTTAACTCTAAAAGAAACATTTTAAGCTAAAATTTACAAAATACTATTTCTATAAAAGTCAGTTGTATCAATTAGTAAAATTGAACTTTAATCGCATATATAATAAGTAAAACATAATAAAAATAAGTTATTATGATGAACTTATCAGTTGAGAATCTTAGGCTTGGTTAAAATAATAATAATAATAATAATAATAATAATAATAAATCAAATTTACACGATCATAAAATTTCACGTGAAATCTAAACCCGTCATCGTTTTCACCTTAAAATTTACATGCGAATTTTTTTTTTTTTTTTTTTTTTTTTTTTTCAATTTTAAGAAAAAGCGGTGCATTTCTGTTGCCACAGTTACAAAATTCGCACAAAAACTATAAAAAAATCTCAAAAATAAATTGAGATACAGCTTTCAAACAAATTCCATTTAAAAGTACATTTTTTTCTCTATACGCCGATGTAAAAATTGAGAATGTGCGGCGTTCAGATATATAAAAATTGCAGCAGCAACAATTCCAAAACTGAATTTCATGGGAAAGTGTTGCCATTCGCAAAATGACGTATGCGTTACGCACACATACAATTGGCCTTTATAATATAGATAGATAGGGATTGAAAATTTCAAGTTTTTGCGTAGAACAGATCCATATTACGAAAAAGTGAAGTATCTCACGAACTACTCTTTAAAAAAATTTGCTTAGTACCATTCGATTCAGCATGAAAAAATACACTAAAATATGTTTTCAGTTGAAAAATAACTACAAATCCGATTTTTAAAGATTTTTTTTAAAGTTCGTCCTTTTTTTTACCCCCTCTGGGATGGAATTTTCAAAAATCCCTTCTTAGCGGCACTCGGTGTTAAGTATTTTTACACCAATTTTCAAGACTTTCGGTTCGGTAGATTTTTTTGTGTTGTGATTAATACGAAATCCAGACTTTCTTTTATATATATAGATTAGTTTCTGATATATTTATCATGTTATATCCATTTTAATTTCGCTATTAGGTTTTTTCTGCTTTATTTTAGATTTATGTGTGTTAGTAACCCCAAATTCGCAGTATTTTGTTTTTGAAGGCTGATACGGAGATGAAACCACACATTTTAATTATAGTTCCGAAGTATTTGGGGTTCAGATGAGTTTGCTTTGGTTCTGCAAATTTTAATTGTATCCTTTTTTCACGTTTTGGTGATGCGTATTGCATTAAAGCAAATGGTTTTATATATTACATAAAGAAATCTGTTTACCAACAATAAATAATACATCAAATACGTGAAATTCCATTATAGCATACCCCGCCAGGGGGATACCTTCTTTAGATATTCACGGGCTTCACAACCCCGGGGCACCTGAGTGATCTATCTCTTTTCCTTTTCCTCTTACTCCTCTGGTCTTCCTTTCATCTTTGTTTCACTCTCATTGTGGTTTCCTTTTCGGAGGGGAGGGCAATTCTGTATGAGCCGATATCATCCTGTATGTCGACTCATGGAGAATTGTAAACCACCCACGTGTTGGCCGTGCGTGGCGACCCGTGTCCCTGGAAAGGGGGATGCTGGTAGTTGAGGGAAACCAACACACTGCTTTGGCCTCTGCTTCAGGTAGACGGGAGGTGCATATTGGCCCCATATGCATCAATCGGCTGGTCAGCTGACTTTGGTCACTGGCTTTAGGGATCAAGTGAGCGAGCAATTACCAGTCATCTCGTTAAGGGTGGAGACTGACATAGGATTGTCTTGTGACCGTATAGACCCTGGTTAGCACTGGTGCACGAACGTGCATCCCCTTGTTGGGCTCGGGAGTGGGTGGTGCGGCCGGGGTCCGAATTCCTTTTTCACTTAATATGGATGGAAAAACTTCTCTTTCATCTATTTCTCTCCCATGTGGAGAGCAACAAATGTCAAAGAATTCCTCTTTTACTCGATTTTTCGTAATTAAACGCAATGATAGCCTCTCTGATAGCTCTTTCAAAAAAACTTCACCATTTCTTATTGCTAAAACCTTTCAATCTGTTCTTGGTGATGGCCATTCCCTCAAAAAATTACAGTCTGGGGATTTACTGGTTGAAGTTTCTACAGCCAACCAGTCACAATTTTTGTCCAATAGTAATACAATAGGCACCTTCTCTGTTTCTGTCAAAGCACATCCAACTTTAAATTCTTGTCGTGGTGTAATATCTGAACCAGATCTGTTATTTTCCACAAAAGAAGAACTTCTAACTAACTTAAAGGATCAAAATATCGTAGATGTCCGCCGTATCACTATCCGTAGGAATGGTCAGATAATTCCTACTAAACATATAATATTAATCTTCAATAGCCATATTTTACCAACTAGAATTAAAGCAGGCTATTTAAATTGTCCAGTCCGACCTTACATACCTAATCCCATCCGTTGTTTTAAATGCCAGCGTTATGGCCATACCAATACTAATGGCCAATGTCGTGGCACTGTTACTTGTGCACATTGTGCAGAAGTTGGCCACGACAGTAAAACTTGTGAAAAACAGGAACGCTGCGCAAATTGCAAAGGTGATCATACTTCATATTCTCGCTCCTGTCCTATTTGGAACCGTGAAAAAGAGATCATTACTATCAAAATAACCCAAAATCTTCTTTACCCTGAAGCCCGTAAAATTGAAGAATCGAGAACCCCATCTGTTGGAGTTTCTTACTCTAGCTTACTTAAGCAACAAACAAAATCTTTAAGACACATTAGTACCCAGACTGAAGCTCCTTTTAAGAACTGTTCTGAAAAAACATCTAGTCCTATAAAGAAAAAGACCCGTGATGCCCATACTACTGCTGTTACCAGAGTTTTTCCAAAATTAGTGCTTTGGAAACCGTCATCAGAACCTGTGAAAATTGAATATTGGACTAATCAAGCACAGAAATCAAGCCAATCAAAAAATATAACCAAACCTGAGAATGGAAAAACACCTGATTCACCTGCATCAAATTCTCACAAACCCAAAACTAGTCTAACTGTAAAACCTACACAGAAAACAAAAGAGAATAAAACTATTCGGGGTTCTTCACAGTGGCAAACTGTGAAGAATAAATAGAGAAAATCATGTCATAGCCCATCTACAGCTAATCTCAAACATCCAAGGCAGATGAATCAGTACGTGGAGGAGGCTATGGAGTCGGCATCTTACGACTCGAGTGATGATGATGAAAATGTTACTTTTGTAGAATATAGACCTCAGTGATTTTACCTTTTTAAATTGTTCTTATATATTTTGTGCTTCTTTTTAGACATTGTTTGATTTTAACTTTGACATTTGGAGACAGATTTTAATCCTAACTTGACATTCTAATTATGTCAAATGCTAGGACAGCCTTTTAATGCTATTTTTACATTTTAGCTTTTACATTTTAAGCTGTATTGCGTTTTTTTAAACTTTTAGTTCTCACCTTGTTCTTGGCGCAGCATGTCCCTAAAGGGACTTTGCGCCATAAAACCCTAATCAACCAACCAACCATTATAGCATACATTTTATGACTGCAGCAAATTGCAACTTTTTTGTATTACTACTTCATTAATTTTTTTATTCTTTCATTTGTTAGACTAATTTCTTTGAATTTTCATTATTATTTAGAGAATATTGGCAGATTTTTAAAAAATCCTTCATAAGATTTAGTTTGATACCGATAGCATATAAATTCAACAAGGGACCTTGCGCCATTAAAATCCATACAACCAACCAACCAACTAACCAACCAACCAACCATATAAATTTAATGATGATACTTCCAGCATATTTATATTAAAGTAGCAATTTTTTCATCGTTTAACAGCATACGTTTACATATTAAACATTAAATCAAATTAAATACCCCTTCCTCAATTCATTCTACTTTTAACTTGAGAAATAATTTTCTATGTGCCATAGAGCAAATACTACAGTAATGATAATTTTTTTATGTTATAATTTAACTAATTTCTATTATTCTTTTTCCATTATAATAATTTTTAATAACTGAGGTCTGACTGAAGCAATTAAAATTATTTCTCTGTACAAGTAAACATTCTTGAAAACAAATAAAATATCATTTAGTTCATAAAATTCTATTTATTTACATATAAAGAATTGACAAAATTAATCAACGGGAACTTCAGTAAAGTCTCCACTTTCTTCTTGATCCATTCTTTTCTTTCGAAAAAATAAAAAGATAAATATAAACACACAATTCAAATGTGCATATGGAAAAGTGTGCAGTGTGGACTCAAAAATCCAGCATTCAGAAATCGGATAACTTTAAACATTCTAAGATTAGAAGCGATGGATTTGATAACAGTGAAATCACAGGCACTATGCTAAATTGAATCCTTGATAACACTAGTAGCAGCTGGCCGAAAAAAAAAAGATCAGTGGAATAATGCTTAAATTTGACTGGGAAATTAATATCTGTTTTAGGAGAATAAGACGACTACTTTTAAAATCAAAATTCTACATTTGTTAAAATTCAATAAAAACTTGTTAGCATGCTAAGTACCACTGTCGGACGTTCCTCTCAACCCGCACAACTTTGAAGAAAGTCCGTGGTAGTTATAGCTGCCACCACCGATATTATTAGGTGATATCGGTCACCCACTGTGAGGATTGTGTAAATGAACACTGACGCTGTCAATTAACTGAACTAACAGTTTATTTATACTATATGTACACAAGAAATACACTATTTACAATTACAACTCGGATATAGATGATCCGGTTCAACATTAAATTAAATATAGTAAAGGTTGGCTGTGTACTGTTCAGATTACACCTTCTCTCTCAGACTCAATGCACGTTAGATTCACTTTATCGGAGAACAATTTCGAATCTCCCAACAATTTTTTAAAATTTTTATATACACGTAAAGCAAGTTGATGTAGGAAAAGTCAAAAGGATAAAATTATTTGTAAAAAAATAGAAAAGTTATTGAAGAAAAAATTTCGTTAAGGGTCAAAATGACACCTGCCGTAATTCTAGTGTTAAGTATTTGAGAAAAAAATGCAAATATAAATTTCGACATTTAAGCAGAAACCATGTCTACGACAGATCATATTTCCAGTCCTTTTTTGAGGAAATACGAAATTGCGAAATTAATGGGTATTAGAGCTAATCAAATAGAAATGACAGTGATTTACAACAATCCTATTAAAACAGCTATTCGAGAATATGAAAATGGAACTCTACCTTTTAACATTCGCCGCCACATTCCGAATGGTACTATTGAACAGATAAACGTTTCTAATATAAAATATTTAAAAACATAATATTTTAATTTTGAAGTAACAACCAACTGTTGACAAAGAGGACACGTATTTTGTTTTTTAAACCATTCTTTTTCGTGATAAAAATTATTACATGCTAAATTATCTAATCTCAAATTTTACTGTATTTTCGCGGTGAAGGGATTAGAAATAATTGCTTTTCTCATTTACGTAAAAAGAACGCTAGGTTATGAAGCATTTTAAAGATTTTTTAAGGATAAAACTCTATTAATTTAAAATGCATTTGTAAAGTTAGATTGGATTTAATACAATTTTTTTAAGATATGTTAAATACATTTTACATACATTTCTTCTCTGTATTTCTACTAAAAAAGAAATGATTTATGATTTTCGACTTCCGACTTTTAATCGATTTACATGTTTTCGGACGTTTTAAACATAATTTTTTTGAATTATTAATCTATGTGTTAGATAAAGTTTGTGAGTATTATTATTTCGAATAATTCTACTGAAATTTTATATTTGTCCTAATTTTACGCCTATATCAGTCAAAAGTGTGTCAACTATTTCATTAAATAGATAATTGCCGGAAATAATAAAGAGAAGTCTTTACTTGTACTTAAGTTCTTTGCCAGTGATGGTCCTTTTTTCAGCCAAAGGGAAAATTATCACATGTTCTCTTAGCTTTAGCAACTAAAAATAATTATTTTAACTTCCTCAAAAATGCATGTGTTGTATTTATCTGTTTGTTACTTTGCAGTATTTGCTTTTTATGGAAAGCTTTTAAAATGTGACACTTCAAACATGAGCGGAAATTAAAACATTTTCGGTTTAAAACTGAATTTATCATTTTTAAATTATTATATTAAGATAATTTTATACATTATTATTAAATTTGGGTGAAATTAGGATTTATTATGAAGATTAATTATTGCTTCTTGCATCTTGAAAATAACTACCCTGGCAATAGTTAATAAAATTTAAACTATAGCATAGATCCCCTTAAGATTTCCCATATTCCCACGTATCTATCTCATCTTTTCTTTTACTTGAGTGTTTGTACCTATAATTTGACAACTTTTAATTTTTAAAATAAAATAATCTGGTTAAAATAAATTATTTGTGTGAAATAAAATTTGTAAGGAAAACTAAGAGCATTCTGGCCTTTGTAAGGAAAAATATTGTTTGAATTTTTTTTCTTATCTAGAGTGGGGAAATTTTATGAGCATCGGTCTATTCTGCGAAAAACAGAAGTTCAGTTATAAGTGTTATTCAAATCAGCACATGAATCATTTTGCGGATATTTCCAATGCGAAATTTTGTATTTTCGTTGCAAATAGTGTTGTTTCGTTTCTTCTTGGATAAGAGAAAATGTATCGCTTGAAAATGTCTGTTCTTGCTTTGTTTGAGAGTGAATCACTTCTTAAAATCTGCGGTTTTTCATTCAATTGAGTATGTAAAACTGGTTCAAATGAATGAATTCATAAGTTAATGCGTGTGAATGATAAATCACAACTTACAAAGTGTTTTTCTTCTTCTTTTTTTCACGATTGTCCAAAAATTAAAACGTGGATAGTTTCTTTCTGTTTTAACGACATTGTTCATCTGATGTACCGCAAGCATTGAGAATGAGAGGAAGGGAATTTTTTCTCCTGGATGTATTCTTACTGCTCGATGTTATTTGGGAATTCCTTGGGAGAGGAATTCTCGTTTTGCGTATGACTGTTCGCGGCTTGGTGGCAAGGCATAGGGTTTTTTTTCACGCGCGTTCTGGGTAATATGTTGGGGATTGTAATATTTTCCACCAGAGGGCAGGATTGTGAATTTGGGAGGAACATTTAATTTAATTGGTTCATTAGCTTTTGATTGATATGTGGTCAAGGCCCGCACAATTCCCGGGTCTGTGACGTATGAGGCCCTTAACCACAAATGGCTGCAAAAAGCCCTTAGCTAAACAATTTTAATCTTAAAGAGCATCTAAAAATGATATCTGAAAGTAATAAATAAGATAGATATGCTTAAAGGCTTTAACTATAAGAAAACACAAACTTATTGACTAGAGGACTTCCAAATAAGAAATAAGGTCACGACTTTGAACTGTATAATGTTATAACTCTGTTTTCCCATAGATTACCTGTATTATTTTTAGCTTTTCCTCATGTTTCTATTTTAATATTTTATTCCATATAATGTCTTTCAAATTCCACTGTAAAGTTCGGTCAGGTCGTCTCGAGAGCCATATTCCAAACTTAGATTTTTTTGCACAAAAACTTAATATCTTAGTTTTTCCTCAAAATTTACACCTTAAAATTTAACTATGTTTTCCAGCAGAAAAATTCAGTCCTCACATCTTAGAAAACTTTCCTATAACATTACATTTACTTTAGATTTAACTTTAATATTAACCTTTAAAATCTAGCGTTGCATAAGTAAACCCTGATCCAATTTTGTCTTTTCCATTTTTCTGGGGAGTCCCCCCAGATTTGCAGGCAAATCTGGTGGACCTCAACTTGCAGGAGGGGATATGAAAGGATAAAAATTAAAGCATTTTTAAAATTTAAACTTAAAATTAAAATTCAAAAGCTTAGTCTCGATTAATATTTTTTTAAACTTTAATTCTGGAGCTGAAAACTATTTTGCTCCTGTTAACTTTCTTTCCCAGACTAACATTTATTACTTTCAGATATCATTTTTAGATGCTCTTTAAGATTAAAATTGTTTAGCTAAGGGCTTTTTCCAGCCATTTGTGGTTAAGGGCCTCATACGTCACAGACCCGGGAATTGTGCGGGCCTTGACCACATATCAATCAAAAGCTAATGAACCAATTAAATTAAATGTTCCTCCCAAATTCACAACTCTGCCCTCTGCTGGAAAATATAACAATCCCCAACATATTACCCAGAACGCGCAGAAAAAAACGGGGGACTTAGCAGTTTTGAGATGCCTGCTGGAAGTACGGCCATGTAACTCTCCATAATCAGCATAAATGGCTCGGGCGACCTCCGATCGAACTCGCAAATCCATCACTAAACTAAACGGCCTAATAAAAAGCGTTCGAACCTACAAGAGGTTCCCGTGTCCAACTTCTTATGCCACGACTATGACACCCCTGAAGTCGTTACATATATTTATATATATTAAGGATAGCTGATTTAAAAAAAAAATCAGAAATACAAAAGAGAAAAAAAAATTATCAAATTCATTTTTAAATCGTTTTTAATATAAATTCAGAATAAATAAAAGGAAATTAAGAAAAATTACATGTAGTTTTTTTTTTAAAGAAATTATAAGGCAAATGGAATAAAAAATTTGAAATAATACAAGGGGCCTAAATAAAAAAAATCAGGTCGAATCACAAGAAGGTGGGTAGGATATACAATGTAAATATAATGCAAGGGGCTAGACCCTCCCTTTCCACTTCCCAAAAATAAATATAGGAGATGTACATTTTTTTTTCAATCTTCACACAATACCGGTATAGAGGGTTCATTTTGGGGCGAAACTAACCATTGAAGTTCTTCCTTGAAAAAATTATCTAAATAGATATTCGTTTCGCTGCTGCATTTTTCTATAGCTTTTTCGATTTCTTGATTCTGCAGCGATTTTTTTCGTTGCCGGTTCTTCATAATCAATTGGTTCGACTTTTATAGTCACGTGCTTCTCGCCCTGAGAAGAAGGTGGAGGAGGTGGAACTGTAGAGTCTGGAATGACATAAAAACAGGAGTGGGTAGTGGGCGACGAACAAGAGTCTTTGTACCTGTACATTTTATCAAGAGACTTGGCAGATCGACCTCTTTTTACGTTTGATGCAGTTGGCTTGCGTGATCTCATCAAGTTCGGCTTGAGATTTGGGTTTGAAAAATATGATTCGAATCGAAAGCGCTCAAAATACTATATCTTTTCTGAAGTTCACAGAAAACACTTTCAGTAACGCGAACGATGGAATAGCAAGTTTTTTGTAAAGATATAGTGAAATAGGTCGTACGGGTACCACAACATAAATTGTATAGCCACTCGAAGAACTTGTTGAATTGAGAAGATATGCATCGAAAAAATGTCTCGTGTTGGCGTAAAAGGAATCTTTGTGATTCAAATAACCAGATGTTTGACGATAAATTAAAATAGGTACGTTGAAAATGATATAAAAATCATAAACTTGAATCGTACGAATGCCATTTGTTGAATGCCTTTTCACTAGATGGTGATTCCTATAAACGAAACTCTGTCTATTGTCGACATTACCTTTACGATTGAGTCTGTCAGTCTTGTTCGTTTTGGACCTGAAATAGCGATGGGTCAAACCCGGATCTTTCGTCAGTTTGTTTTCTAGAGCCGACCAATCGATGTCCTCGTAGCCAGTTCGAGGAAGGCGAATCCCCGCTCGATCATAGAAGCGATCAAACCTATCAAAGAGTAAGTTTCTGTCTTGTATTAAATTATAAAAAACGAAGCGCTAATAAAATCTGGTGTGGCCATTATCGTAAGAATAATCCTTTTAAAAGGGGATCACAGGGATAACATCATTTTTAGCAGACTTCAAGGCTTGCATCGAAGTCGATATAGTGAGTATTTGACGCACTTAACTCAAATTGTCGAAGATCATACTCGGAAAAGCATCTACAATTTCTGCATCTGTACAAGGAACCATGGCAGATGATGATTCTCCATCCGAACTGGAAATTTCGACTTGAGAAGGAAACCACTCGATCATCTTGGAAGACTCGTTGGGCTTATACGAAAACACTCGTGTTGAAACAGAAAAAAATGCATCAGATATGATTATCAGATGACGTAAAGATATATTAATAATAATTTTAAAAAAGTTATATCAGATCATTAAATGTTCTTTTCACGTGGGAGGCGCAAAAGGATAATATAGTTATTGAAAGATTTATTCAGTTATTAAGAGATTTTAATCTCTAAATCATCTATTCTCCAAATTGCTTTTGATTAAAAAGTTTTTTTTTTTTACGATTATTAATTTTTTTCATAAATATTTTACGTTTATTGAAATATCAAAATGACCTTTAATAGGACATCTACGCAGAGGAGATTCAAAATTAAATGCGTCATTTGAAAGAAATATTATTTTTTTTTATTCCGGTATTTTATAAAAAGAGGGAGACAAAATGAAATATCTAGAAACGATGACAGACAGTTCCTATCTCCTCCAGCGTTATTATATTCTCGTAAATACTCATACAAAACCTCTCAAATGTCAATTTTGTTTTAAGAGATTTTCGGCCGAAGATGTGGAAAATAATTTTTTCAGCGAACACCGCTATCATTTTCCGAGCCAAAATTCCTGCCCCTGGTGTGCCGGTAACCGTTCGTGGAAACTGAGGCAAAAATGCCGCCATGCTCGTCGCCTTCTGAACTGTTTCAAGCGCTACAAGAACCGCTACGAATGGGTCAATTCCTCTAAAATTTGTGAATCCAAAGAATTTTATGGCAGACTGAAGCTTTGAGAAGCGCATCGGTACGCTTACGAGTGTGTTTTCTTACCGCCGTTGCACGGAGGTTGGTGGAATCTGAAAGAAGAGCAACAGCAGCCGCCGCTATGTTTGGAAAATGAAGATTTAGGCATTCATTACGTTCAAGAATTCATTCATTTTGATGGATCAACCGTTTGTTGGTTTCATCTGGCCGTAAGGGCTTACGCTCTCGCAGCGTTTTTTGAAACATTTGAAAAATTTTGGGAGCTCGATCGAGCTTTCTTGTTGGAATTTTTTTGCTGGTACGACGGAGAGGAACCTCACAAAGATTCTTTTCGTCTTCATCACCGGCACATTGTCATGGCACGTAATGGGAAAGACTTTTACGAAAATTTCTGGAAGAAATTCGAAATAAACCAACAAGACGGTCGTTAAAATGTGTCGCATCATTCGGTCGTGGATTCAGCTTAAGGGGACAGTACACCTTTAAAATGGTCAAAAAATCGATTTTTCAATTTTTAATTTCTTTTTAAAGATAATTTTATTCTGAATAATTTGATACCAATATTTTAATTGTGCGATTCTTATTTACCGAGATATTGCTGAAAATGTCAACATCGCTCCATAAGTTCCAAGCATCACGCCCCCATTTCCGATTTAAATGCCCTCCGACAGCTGCCATGGCAGTTTGTTTACATTTGTTGTCAGGTTTTCACTTTATCGCAATTTGGAAATTTTGCGAAAATGCGTTTGTTTTCTTCTAGTTGAATGCCGTAAGTAGCAAGAAGAAAGCTTTAAAACATATACTTCCACTTTCACCAAGCTTGTTATTTACTTTCATGATTTTGCTCTGAAACGTGTTTGCAATTTTGCTTATCTTTTTACTTTGTTTTTATCGCTAATAAGTGCCTAAATTTAAACAAAACTTTTCTTTTCAGAACAAATCTTTCAATATATTATATTGTTATTGAATTTAAAGTATTTATTATCAGTTCTGATGATGAATAATGTGAAACGTGCTTCGGGAGCACGTCCAAAGAAGCGACGATTTAATGGTAATCGTCATTCGAAATCTGATGATAGTGTTTCAGAAGGTGTTGGTTCATCTTATAAGAAACTAAATAGTAGTCAATTTGACTCTGATTTTGTTTCGAATGACAATTTAGGATACCAAATTATCGATATCGATATTCTTTTCAGTAAATTAGCCGAATTTTTGTGCTGCAAAGACTGTGGGTCGAACATTCAAATATCAGAATCCCTGCAATATGGCCAGTCATCAGTGTTTTCAATTACATGTCTTGATTGTGATAAATTGTCAACCTTCAGGAATTCCAACATGATTGGCAAAAAGTCAAACGTGCCTGAAATAAATAGACGTTTTTTTATTCTATGAGATGCATAGGGCAAGGATACTGCAGCATGAAAACTTTTTGTGGAGCAATGGATCTGCCAGAACCTATTCAAAAAAGTGCATACAATAAATCAGTAAGAAAAATATGCAATTCTGTTAAAAATGTTGCTTCATTATCAAAGCAGAATTCTACGAAACAGGAAGTAGAAATTACAGGACAATCTGAGCTACAGTTAGTGGCGATGGATCCTGGAAAACGCGTGGACATTCATCGAAAGTTGGAATCGTCAGTGTGATTGGTGCAGAAAATGGAAAAGTTTTACACATAGAGGTTATGTCATCCTACTGTAAAGGTTGTGAAACTGGTAAAAGGAAAACTGGCGCAGAATTTGAAACATGGAAAAAAAATCATGAAAAATGGAGTGTTAAAATCATGTGGGGTCTGCGGGAATGATGGAAGTAAATGGTATGCTTAAGATTTTCAATCGTTCCAAAGAACTCTATAACACAAAATATCTGAATTACATTGGGGATGGGGATACTAAAACTTTCCTTGAACTTCAAAAGAACCATGTCTACAGATCAAAAACTGATCTAAACAAAGTCGAATGTGTCGGACATATTCAAAAAAGAATGGGAAGCCGATTACGACAATTGAAAAATTCAATGCGTGGGAGAAAATATTTTTCTGGAACTGCTATTCCAAAACTATATAACGATGCAGTTGAACAATTAAAATCGATAATACCACAAGGACAAGGATACTTTTCCTCAATTACCCTAATTTCCTGCGTATAATCCGCGGATCAAACAATTCTTTTTCGACCCAGAATTTGTTTAAAAAGAAATGTAACTTGTCAGATCGCCGTAAGTATTTGTCTTCAATCACTAAATAAAATTTCTGGGTCAAAAAAGAATTGTTTGATCCGCTTATTATACGCAGGAAATTAGGGTACTTGTGACTGTTGGACTTCTATTGCAGGTGCAGGGTATCCATATGTGGGTATTACTTCGCACTTTATCGATGACACCTGGGAGTTGATTTCTGTGTGCTTGTGTCGCTTCCACTTTGAAGAAAATCATACAGCCGAGAACTTGCAGCTCATAATACAGGGTTATTACAAATGAATCATCGGGTTTTGATGCGTTACTACGTGGGAACTAGGAAACGTATATATTTCCATAACAACACAAACGAGAGGGCGTTAACTAAAATTTCGCGCTGCGTTTGTGTCATGTGTGTCTGATTGCCTTGGTTTCTGCTCGAACGTCATATTCAAAATGGCGACTGGAGAGCAGAAAGCGTTTTCTGTACTGGTATTTTCAAAGTGCGAATCATAACCGTTCTGAGAGCATTCCGGAAAGCATACCAATTAAACCCGACAAAGCATTCTGCGCCGGTATCGACAGTTTAAAGAAACCGGTTGTTTATGTAAAGGCAAAAGTTCCGGCAGATGTAAGCGTTACTGAAGAAACAGTGAACCGAGTTAGAGAGAGAGTTTCATCCGTTGTTTCAAGAAATTGAACTGACGACGAATTAAAATTGAAAGACTGCATTTGCGACCATGGACGTTAATCTTGTATACTTTCGGTATATTTCCATATTTAACTTATTGTTGTAACCTAATTATGTTCCGAAATAAACACTTCGAAAACCCGATGATTCTTTTGTAATAACCCTGTACATACTAAGCTAGCTGAATGGAAATTAGATCCAGCATCAATTGTGTCATACACAACTGACAATGGGCGGAATATTGTAAATGCAATTAAAAACTAAAAAATGCAGCATGTGCCTTGTTTAACAATCAAAGCATTATGTTTGCATTGTATTAAGAAAGAAACATTAAAACACTTTAAATATTAGAAAACACATATTTTTAAATAAGTATCTTTTTCTAAGTTAATAAATAAAGCTTGTTAATTTTATCCACAAAGTCTATATCCCTAATATCTTTTTTAAGCTCTAAGTACGTTTATGACTATAATGTTTTACTTAAAAAAATTATAGTTATAAACATAGAAAACTTTTTGTTTTATTTTTATTTCATAAAACTAAACTTGTCACACACTTGTCACTTAAAACACCATCAACATAGTCGTAAATAAGGCATTAGAACTTCCTCAAGTAAAAAAAGTTTTGACAGTTAAAATGCTTTCAAAGTCAAATTGCTCACAGTTGGAAAATGAAAAGGGACCTGACTGAAGCTCAAGAATTATTACAATGTGGGGGAAAAAAAAAACCTTGTCTTCAGCCACGTATAAAAACATTTCATATTTATTTACTTCAACAGGTGTCACAAATAAAAATTAAATTAAAAAGTTGACATGTTTCGGTTCATTCATAAGAACCGTATTCATAACACATAAAATCAGTAGAAAACTAAATGACACTGGATATAAATATAATTTAAAAACCCAAAACACAAAACATAGTTTTCTACTGATTTTATGTGTTATGAATACGGTTCTTATGAATGAACCGAAACATGTCAACTTTTTAATTTAATTTTTATTTGTGACACCTGTTCTAAGTAAATAAATAGGAAATGTTTTTATACGTGAATGAAAAAGGTGAAGTGATTTTGTTTTAGTTTTTAGTTTTGAAAAAAAACGAAAGCTAACAACAGTTTTAACATTGTCTTCAGCCTATTCAACAAGATGTTGGTCAACCACAAAGTTATGCCAGCGATTTTTAGCAAACCAGCTACCAATTTGCAAAATGCTACATAATTTTCAGGAAAAAAAAGCATCTGATGCCGGAAGGACCTGAAATATCCTCTTTAGAGAGCTTAGTTGAAATATCAACCATTTTACAGAACATTACAGATGTATCAGCATCAGAAAATTATGTTACATCCTCTGTCATTCTTTCAGTGATGCAGTAAATTAAAAAAAAATGCAAATTGAAAGCAATGATTCCAAACTTAAAAAAGTGATAAAAAAGAACATTTGTGATATTTTTGTGAAATATGAAGATGTTTCAACTTTACTGATAAAATCCACATTTGTGGATCCCCGATTTAAAAACAGTTTTATATCTGATACTGCCAAAACTAAAGTCGAAATACTGATCTAAACTGAATTAATTGAATTGCGCAATTCAGCATTAGGTCAAATTAAAAATTCTGAACCTCCAAAAAAGAAGAAAGGTCTTTCACTTTTCTTTGAGGAAGAGGAAAATATTACTTCCAACGATCCAAAGGAAATTGTAAATGAAGAAATAGAAAGATACTTATTCATCCCAAAATTGGGAATTGATGACTATCCTCTAAAATGGTGGAGAGAAAATCAAGGTTCTTTCCCAAACATCGTTAAACTTGCCAGAAAATACTTGGCAGTTCAAGGATAAAGTGTGCCATATGAGAGAGTTTTCAACACAGAGGGAAATGTAATAATGAAAAGAAGATGTGCTAACACATGGCACTTACTAGCATTTTTTATCAAATGTGGTGAATTCCATGAAAATGCGACATGGACATCATTTTTTAAATTTGAGCTAAATTTGTACTTTTTTATTCCAGTTGATAGAAAGTAAGTCAAATTTAATGAAAATAACAAGATATAATGAGATAATAGTAAAAATAATTTTTTATAGTTTATTATTCTGAAGACTAAATTTGAAGACAAAAATTTGCTATTTTTACCTCTAATTTAATGTCCCTTGATGCATTTTAATGCTGCATAGATTTTTGAAACAAATATATCGTTCAAAAGAATGGCTAACAGTATGCATAAAAACACCAAAATTTTCACCCAAAACATTTTAATTATTTTGCTATTGCCCCCAAACTTTATATTAGTCTTCATGTCATGTCTGTCACAAAAAATGTCGATTTTTTTATTTTCAAGAAATTCTACTGGATAAAAATTATTAATACTTTATTTTCTCTTTTTATATGTCAAAAGGAACAGTTCATAAAAAAATTGAAAGATAAATTTAAAATTTGAGTGAAATATAAAGCATTAAATTTTGTCATGTCTGTCACATTTGTCATGTCTGTCACAATTAGTTTTTCAAGCAACTTTACCTTTATTTTTTGCTTTGAAAGTTATTGTTGTAATTATTTAACTTTTTGTTGATGGCAACAATATTTATTTACAACTCAACTCAACAAAATGCTTAAATTAAGAACGCATGTAATAATTACCAGATCAAGGCCCCCTTATCATAATATCAAGGCCTCGCATTCAGGAGAAAATCTATTATTAAAATTGTCCCTATAATTGCCAACTTATTATATGACTTTGTCTCGTATGTAGCGCCACCTGGTGCATACTACTGCTAATAATCCCATAGGAAATAATGGAAAACATTTCAGTTTCTAACATTAGATGGCGCTACCAACGAGAAAATCATGTAGTTCAGCGCCCCCTGGACTGCGGTCAAAGGAAACTTGGTGAATGACAAGCCTTTATACTATGATAAGTTAGCCTTGTACCAGATAATTATGTTGATACCAATTTTTTTGTAATGGATATATTATCTGCCACAATTATTTTTTAAGCAGTTTTACTTTAATCTTGTGATTTGAAAGTTATTATTATTATTTAATTTAGTATTGATGACTGTGGTATTTCTTTATGTGAAACGTACACAATCTAAAGTTTTCTACAATTTAAAAGAAAATCTGCCAAATAGAAAACTTCTGATACAAACCGATTTCAGTGAAAACTATTCGCATATATATCAGGACGAGATTCAATCTGCTCATTGGCAGAATACTTCCTCTGCTATGTATACAACAATGGTATATTATTGTGATAGAGACTCGGTCACTGTTTCTTCAAAGCATTATATAGTGATATCTGATTATGGTAATCATAAAAAATATGCTGTTATAATGTTTAAAATTTGATCATTGAAAAATTCATGATAAATAATTCAAAGTTAAAAATCAAAAAGATTGAATTCCAATCTGATGGAACAACAACTACACTTCAGATAAAAAGGTATGATATTTTCAATGACACAAAACAAATTCCCAACAGTCTGGCATTTTTCAGCAACATCAAACAGAAAAGAGTGCATTAATGGCATTGGTGGGACTATTAAGCATCAATTCCGTGATGCTACTCAAGCCAGAAGTATAAATCTTGGAACATCATGTAAGTGTGCTGAAGCTGCGAGGAAAGTTGGTCCTGGAATCAATGTCTTGCATGAATCACAAGAAAAAATGCAAATAATGCAAATAAAACTTAATCTGACATGGCAAGTAATCAAAACAATGCCTGGAACAAGAAAGTCACACTATTTCCGATCATGTGTACTTGGCATAATATTTTATAGCCTCACTTCTGAGTATAAAAAAAGGAATACTCTTTGCAATTTCAATACTGGTGCCTATACTGAAAATTACCTCTTGGAAAATGCATCAAAGTAATACTGCCAATGGGTGAATGTGCAATACGATAATAAGATTTATCATGAAATAATAACACAAATCGCACAGACACAGTATAAAATAAAATGCTTAGTACCAACTAAAATTAAAAGCATCTTTAAATTTGAACCTGAAAATTATATCTGGTATGAGAAGGACCAAATATCAGCAAATGTTTCAGCTCCGACACTAGTGATAAATTTTAAATATTTTTTATTATTCATTTTGTGATTCCTATAACATAATATACCAATTTTATAACATATTGTGATCTCCGAGTTGTGATAAAAAGAAAAGAAAGTGATATTTAAGAAAAAAAAAATACTTAAATTCATAGAAAATTGTACACGTGTCATGTCTGTCACAAAACTTTGTCGTGTCTGTCACGCTGATAAATATTTTTTATTTTTTTTCTATTTACAAATTTTTTAATATTTTTCTTTATGCTTCATATATTTAAGTCTTATTTTGATTCCTACAAAAATCTGGACTTGGTATGCATGCCAATTAACAGCAAATGGTAATAATATATTGCCAGTCAAAATCTGTGTCTAAATTGTGTCATGTCTGTCACGGCAGGCTTTAACCCTCTATTAAATTAAGTTTTTTCATAAATTAAAATTTTAGTGTTTTTTATAACTTAAAGCACATATTTTCATCACCCCATTCAATTTTTTAACTATAGATTAATATTTAGTACCTAAAAATGAGCAAAAAAGTTCTCTCAGTCATGTCGCTCATAAAATGGTTGGTTGGTTGGTTATATAGGGTTTTATGGCACAAAATCCCTTAAGGGACATGCTGCGCCAAAAACAAGTTAAATAGAAAAATAATAGACTGAAAATAAACAATGAAAAAAGCAATCTGGATGGGGTACCCCATCCAGATGTAGTCAAAGTCATGAAAGGTAAAGTACTAAATCCGTAAAAAACAATGGTCATAAAATGGAATTCATCATGTGTATTTCTTCTTTTAGGGAATATTTTCAAAATTTATGTTGTAAGTAGTGGGAAAAGGCAATTCGATTATGGCGGTGGGAGTGTGGAGGGTGGAAGTAGAGGTGGTGGAACCACCTCCACTACTAAGAGGGAGGTGGAAGAGGGTCACCACCACCACCTGTAAGGTGGGTGTTTTGATTATGTTATAGTATGAGAGGGGAAAGAGAGCTTAATATATAGGGGGGGCTTAAATTTTTTTTTCGTTTGAAACTTGTGAGATCATAGTCTAGCAAAAAAAATGATAGGTATCGATTTCAGCTGTTTAAAGTTTAAAAATTGCAGCTTGAATTGCAGCTCCTCTGTATGCTCCAGAGAGATGATCGTGTTCCCGAATTCTATCCGTGCCAAGAGTCTTTTTACAAATACAGCAATGTGTGGCTGCCCAAATGTTTTTTCTTTATTCGCCGATAGTTTTAAAGGTTTCATCTTCATTAAAATTTCCCCTATGTTTTTCTTTTCGTCTACCATGCGATTTAAAAAGTGCTGTACGGCATCTTCTCCAAGATACACTTGTATTGGTGTATATCCGCAAGGAGTATGTTTTGATGTTTTTTTTTAATATAAGGGATGTTAGAACTTTGTGTAGAAGAATCTATTGGTTCTAAGATGGTTTCAAAATCGGCATAAATTGTGTAACCGATAGGATGCTGCATATGTATGTTTTCAAACTTTAGAAAATTATCAACAGTTTTCGGCATCTCGATTATATGAGCTGCATGTTTTTTACAAGATTTCGTATTCTTCGCTAATAAATATGAAAACGAAAATCCATGAAGGCAGCGACAACAATAATACTGCTGTCCGTCATGTTTTGTTCAATCTCCTAAGAATCGTGAAAATTTTTGTATCAGAGTGTAATGTTGTTTTTCTTCGGTAGCGAAAAGTAGCAAATTTATCACATCTTCATCTCCCCCATCTGAAATATATATAAGCGTGATTTTTCAGTCTTCAAAGCCATAGATGTTAATTATTAAATTATATTGATTTTCTATTATTTCTACTTATTGGTAAGGAGTAGGAAAAGAAATACTTTTCAAGTTTAGAGTATTTTTAAAATTTATATAATGATTCACATTCCTCAAAAGAAATGTTTAGCTGAGAATCTAAAAACACCAAACAATACACTTTCATCTTCGTAATTCTTTGTTTAACACTGCAATTTAAAAAAAAAAAAATTTTCGATAGTGGGATAAAACTGCTACCACGCAGAGGATATTTCCCCATCTTTAACTCTAAATAGCAAATATCCCCCAGGGGGATACCTTCTTTAGGTATTCACGGGCTTCACAATCCCGGGGCACCTGAGTGATCTTTCTCCTTTCCTTTTTTTCTTACTCCTCTGGTCTTCCTTTCCTCTTTGTTTCACACTCATTGTGGTTTCCTCTTTCTGAGGTGAGGGCAATTCTGCATGGGCCGATACATCCTGTATATCGACTCATGGAGAATTGTAAACCACTCACGTGTTGGCCGTGTGTGGCGACCCGTGTCCCTGGAAAAGGGGATCCTGGCAGTTGAGGGAAACCAACACACTACTTTGGCCTCTGCTTCAGGTAGACGGGAGGTGCATATTTGTCCCGTATGTACCAATCGGCTGGTCAGCTGACTTTTGTCACTGGCTTTAGGGATCAAGTGAGCGAGCAATTACTAGTCATCTCGTTAAGGGTGGAGACTGACATAGGATTGTCTTGTGACCGTATAGTCCCAGGTTAGCACTGGTGCACGAATGTGCATTCCCTTGTTGGGCTCGTAGTGGGTGGTGCGGCCGGGGTCCGAATTGTTCTTTTCTAACATGGATGGAAAAGCTTCACTTCCTCCTTCTCTCCCTCCCGGAGAGCAACAAATTGTTCAGAATTCTTCATTTACTCGTTTTTTTGTAATTAAACGCACCGATAGCCTCTCATATAGTTCTTTCAAGAGAACCTCACCTTTTCTTATCGCAAAAACATTCCAGTCAGTTTTTGGCGACGACTACATCTGGATGGGATGCCCCATCCAGATAGCCTTTTCTATCTCTCTTGTTTTAAAAATTTCGTTTGTTTAATTCCATGTTTTTTATAATTTTTGTCTTTGTTTGGCGCAGCATGTCCCTAAAGGGATTTTGCGCCATTAAACCCTACACAACCAACCAACCTGTTTTTGCGACGGTCACACTCTTAAAAGACTGCAGTCTGGGGATTTATTGGTTGAGGTTTCTTCAGCCAGCCAATCACAGCTTCCGGACAATTGCACTACAATAGGTACTTTTTCTGTTTCTGTTAAAGCCCATCCAACTTTTAATACTTGTCGCGGTGTAATATCTGAACCAGATCTTTTATATTCCTCAAAAGAAGAGCTTCTCTCAAATTTAAAAGAACAAGATGTAATAGATGCACGCCGCATTACTATCCGAAAGAATGGACAAGTTATTCGGACAAAATACATAATACTAACCTTCAATAGCCATAATTTACCATCTAGAATTAAAACTGGATACCTAAGCTGTCCAGTCCGGCCTTATATCCCTAACCCTTTACGATGTTTCAAATGCCAGCGTTTTGGTCATATCAATACCAATGGCCAATGTCGTGGCAATGTTACCAGTCCTCGTTGTGCAGAAGTCGGCCATGATGGAAAATTGTGTGAAAAAACAGAACGCTGTGCGAAGTGCAAAGGTAATCATATGTCATACTCTCGCTCCTATCCAATATGGAAGCGTGAAAAAGAAATTCTTGCAGTAAAAACCAGTCAATATTTTACTTACCCAGAAGCTCGAAAACTTGTTGGAACCAGAACCCCATCTATAGGTCTTTCTTATTCTAGTTTACTCAAGCAGCAATCAAAATCTGTAAGACATATAAGCACCCAGACAGAATCACCTAATTCACCTAGTACCCCAAAGAAACAAACACGAGATGTCAGTTGCCCTACTAAATGTTCTGCTAGCCCTAAATTAGAGCGTTGGTTACCATCTTCAGAGCCTGTTACAATAGTATATCAACCTATTCAGCCACAAAAACCGAAAAAGTCCACTGAACCCCAGACAAGAACTAATACATTTGCATCTATATAAAAAAAATCCTAATCTCTCTGCATCAAATTGCCAGAAACCTAATGCTAGTCAAAAGCTTAAAGCAATTACACCCATTAAAAAAACCGTTGATCATTCTGCTTCTAACCACCAAAAGACCAATTCTGCTCAAGCCGTTAAACCAAACCAAAAGACAAAAGAAAATAATGCGCTTCGTAATTCTCACCAATGGCAAACTGTAACAAAAAAAAACAGCGAAAATCAAATCATGACCCATCTGTTGCTTATTTGAAAGATCCCAAAAAGCTAAAGACTACATGGAAGAGGCTATGGAAGAATCATATGAGTCAAGTGAAGATGAAGGAAACATTGTTTATGAAGAGTATGTGCCCGACTGATCTTACCACTTACCTTTAACCTCTACTAAATTTGCTTCATTAAAAAAATTTGAAACTTTACCCGATTGACAATTTTTACCCCTAAAATCAAAAATATTTTCATCAAATTTTATGTTATTTTCTGCACAATACCTAACTGCATCATTTGTGGACCTCAATTTAACTCTAGTACCCTTTATACCATAATAAATATCTGTCCTTGGTTCATTTTTACGAGGAACAGCACTTCTTACCCAGTTAATGGATGTACATGGTATTAAATCCAAACTTCCATCTGTTTTAACTTCTGAAACTATTTTTACAGGACTCTGACATTTTAAACTACTTTCATTTAATTCAGACGGGCTATCACATCTATTTTTAGTTTCAAAAATTTCATCTATTACAGGAAAAATATCCCCATCCTCAGGAAAATCAAAATATGAAAAAGATGGAAATCTGGATTCTTTTATGACATCCACCCCCCTTTTACTTTCATCATATCTTACATTTATAGTTTCAAAAATTTTTTGTTCGTCTATTAGCCAAATGCGGTAACCTTTTGTTGTTTGTGCATACCCACACATTATACCCAGTTTGGCTCTCATATCGAGCTTTTTCATGTTTTGCTTAGGTAATACCAACATAAGCTAGACAACCAAACTTTTTAAAATGAGATACAGAAGGTTTTCTCCCACAATATAATTCAAAAGGCGTTTGTTTAAAATTTTTGTGACACACTATTCCACACATAGATGAAACACAAAAGAGCCTCCGCCCAAAATTTCTGGGATAAACCGCTAGAGTTAAGAAGGGTTTTTATTCCATCGAGGGCTGTTAAATTGAAACGTTCTGCGGAAACATTCATTTCCGGTGAATACCGGTTCGTCTTTTCGTGTTTTATTCCCTGATCTTCTAAAAATTTGTCAAATTCTTGATTACAAAACTCAAGGCCTCCGTCAGTTCTGACTGAGACTACTTTCTTATCTAAAAACCTTTCGGCTCTTTTTTGATATTTAAAAAAGGTCTCAAAAACGTCAGACTTATTTTTCAGGGTATAAACTAACTTTTCTAGAAAAACCATCTAGTATGGACAAAAAGTAACGACTACCCCCATGAGACGCAACCGGAAATGGGCCGCAAAGGTCCATATGCAGCAGCTGGAGAGGAAAATTTGACCTTATGTGACCTGTTGGTTTAAAAGATATTCGTTTTGATTTGGCTAACTTACAAGAAATACAGTCAATTTTGATAGTCATTTTTGATACTCAGTCAATTTTGATAGCATAGGTAAACCATTAACACATTTAAGTTTACTTGTGTTAACTACATATTCGCTGTTAATATGGCAGAATCTTTCATGCCACAATTCATTAACATTTACTTTTTCTATTTGATTTGCTGAAAAATTGACTGAGTTGTTATTTCCTTCACATTGAGTTATGTACTTAGAGGGCTTTAAAAAATACAGGTCATTTTTTCTCAATGCACAAAATAGCTCATTACCATGTTTATCAAATACAAAAACTTTTCCATTTTTACCAGCAAAATTAAGTCCTAATTTTTCAAGCTTTGCTCCTTACAGTAATTTTCTTCTTAAATGTGGATTAAACAAAACATCTTTTAAAATAATACGATTAAATTTACCATTTTTACATTTTATTAAAAATTGAATTGTACCCTTTCCCTCAACTGGACATTCTCTCTCCCCAACTGCAAGAGACATGTGCAAATCAGATACTGGCTGAAAGTCGAAAAATAATTTTCTATTGCTACAAAAATGTGCTGTAGCTGCCGTATCAAAAACCCATTGGATATTTCCGTAGCCCAGATCTGAGGAATTTGCCTCGCACAGTTCGGGAGAAAGTTCAATTAAACTACATTCCAGTTCAGAGAAGGTATGATTAAAAGTTGTTTTACATTCAATATTACTAGTTTCTGATTGAAGATTTATTTTTAGGATTAACTTTAAAAGATTTATTTTGAAATTTACTTTTAGCATTAGGTCTAAAATAATTACTTTTACTTTTAACTTCAAAATTAATTTTACTATTACTGGATGTGTCAGGAGCATTAACCTTAGAATCTCGACCATTAATTTTACTTATTCTGAGCTTACAATTAGAAATTACATGACCATAACTTTTACAATAAAAACACGGACCAAATTTTTGTTTACCTGGTTTTACAAGGGACTCACTGGCATAAGCAACATTAACATCAGCCAAATCCTTCTGGGACAGCTTTAAACGATTCTCCTCCAACAAGAGCTCTGCTTCTATTTTATCAGGAACAAAGTCCTTGACGCTCCATCTATAAATTGCTTGAACAGTGGCTTGAAAGCTATCAGGGAGGCTACGAATCATTTGGTATCCGAAGTATAAAGGCTGCAACTGATGACCAACATCTCGAAGACGCTCGGCGGCTTGCTTTACTCGACATAAGAACAGTCCCAAATTTTCACCTGGAACGTACCTCGTACTGAAGAAAACATCTAGCAGCTGTATCACACGAGCCCTCGTTGTTGGTTCGAAATTCTCATGCAGAATTCCCCATGCTTTCGCTCCATCTGTAGTACTGGAAACCAATGGCCGAAATTCTGTACTCAAGGACTGGAAAATTATTGTATATGCTCTGTTTTTCCTTAACTTCAGATCTTCTCTCTCTCTCCCCCCCCAGGGGGATACCTTCTTTAGGTATTCACGGGCTTCACAACCCCGGGGCACCCGAGTGATCTTTCTCCTTTCTATTTCCTCTTACTCCTCTTGTCTTCCTTTTATCTTTGTTTCACTCTCGTTGTGGTTTCCTTTTCGGAGGTGAGGGCAATTCTGTATGAGCCGATATCATCCTGTATATCGACTCATGGAGAATTGTATACCACCCACGTGTTGGCCGTGCGTGGCGACCCGTGTCCCTGGAAAAGGGGATCCTGGCAGTTGAGGGAAACCAACACACTACTTTGGCCTCTGCTTCAGGTAGACGGGAGGTGCATATTGGTCCCGTATGTATCAATCGGCTGGTTAGCTGACTTTTGTCACTGGCTTTAGGGATCAAGCGAGCGAGCAATTACTAGTCATCTCGTTAAGGGTGGAGACTGACATAGGATTGTCTTGCGACCGTATAGACCCTGGTTAGCACTGGTGCACGAATGTGCATCCCCCTGTTGGGCTCGGGAGTGGGTGGTGCGGCCGGGGTCCGAATTATATTATTTTTAACATGGATGGGAAAACTTTATTTCCTTCTATGTCTCTCCCCAGTGGAGAGCAACAAACTGTACAGAAAAGTTTTACTCGTTTCTTTCTGGTTAAACTAACTGATAGTCATTCTAATTGTTCCAATAAGAATACTTCACCTTTTCTAATCGCAAAAACATTTCAGTTTGTCTTCGGTGCTGGTCATTCACTTAAAAAACTGCAGTCTGGGGATCTGTTGGTGGAGGTGAGCTCTCCCAAACAATCTCAATTTATCTCCAATTGCACCACAATAGGACCCTTTTCAGTTTCCGTTCAAGTACACAAAACCTTAAATACTAGCCGTGGTGTAATATCTGAACCAGAACTTCTATTTTCTACAAAAGAAGAACTTTTGGAAAATTTGAAAGATCAAAATGTCATAGATGTAAGGCGTATAACAATTCGTCGGAATGAAAAAGTGCTTCCCACAAAGCACATCATTCTGACATTCAATAGTCCCAATCTACCTACAAGAATAAAAGCTGCCTATCTAAGCTGTCCTGTCCGACCTTATATACCTAACCCTCTCCGTTGCTTTAAATGCCAGCGTTATGGCCATAATAATATCAACTGTCGTGGCAATGTTACCTGTGCTCGCTGTGCAGAAGTCGGCCACGATGATAAATCTTGTGAAAAATCCGAACGCTGTGCAAATTGTAAGGGTGACCATACTGCTTACTCTCGCTCATGTCCTAGTTGGAAACGTGAAAAGGAAATTCTCACTGTCAAAATTACACAAAATCTTTCATATCCTGATGCCCGGAAAGTTGTTGAATCCAGAACCCCATCAGTTGACATCTCTTATTCTAGCCTACTCAAACGTCAAACAAACTCTGTAAGGCACATAAGCACTCAGACTGATTCTGCCAGTCCATTTGACTCACCCTCATCTAGCAATTTAAAGAAAAAAACCCGTAATGTATACTGTTCCGTTAGTACAAGACTTATGCCAAAATTAGAGCTCTGGCCACCATCATCAGAACCTGTCGAAATAGAATATCTTTATAAACGAACACAAAACTCATCAATCAAAGCTGTAAAATCTACCGACCATGAGACTCGGAATACGCCAGTATTGAATAAAAACAATTCGTTGAACTCTAGCCTATGTCCAAGTGAAAAACCAAATAGAAAATCTAGCACACAGAAAGATAGGAATAAACCCTCAACACAAGTCTCTTCACAGTGGAAAACTGTGAAGAAAAAGGGCAAAAAATCTTGTCTCAGCTCAGCCATAAAAAATATAAAGGACCCTAAACAGTTGCTCAGTTATGCTGAAGAGGCTATGGACTCCTCTAGTTATGAGTCTGATGATGATGAAACAAACACTGTTTTTGAGGAATATGTGCCGTCATCATAGTACTTTAGTATCTGTTCTAACATTTTAACATTTTATGCTCTGTTCTTTTATGACAGCCATATTCTAAGAACCTTTACTATTTTTTATTTAAAGTATTTATTCTTTTAAATTATATTTTGGTTTTATTATACATTCAAGAGACCTGGCTACTCTTTTGCATTGTTTTTACACCTATGTCACTGGTTTTTCAGTCATTTTTTGATTTGCACAGTTTTCATGGTTTTTTCAAAGATATTATAAATTTTTATTGCTGCTATTTTATCATTTTGATTGATTTTCTGTATTTAAATATATTTTTATTTTTATTTACACTTTTTTTTTATTTTTCTTTTATTCTTTGTTCCAATTTTAACCAGTTATATTTTATTTACTTGTATCGATGCATTACATCCCTGATTTTTAACTCCGTTTTTATGTAGTATTGTATGTCAAGTTTTACACTGCTTGTATTTTAACTTTTATTCTCAACTTTTACAGTTTTAATTGACACTGAGTGTCTTTTAGCTATGTCTTTGTTTTATAATTACTGTTTTTACTTGGGTTTTTTAGTACTGACAACTAATTTATCTCTCTTGGTTTTCTCTCTTCGACTTTGTCTTGGCGCAGCATGTCCTAATGAGGACCTTGCGCCATAAAACCCAAATCAACCAACCAACCAACTTGTCTTTCTCTCCAGGTAAGTTGCTCCTCTACATCTGGTTTTGTAGGTGTCTCTTTCCCATCATCTCCAGGCTTAGTAGTTTCGGTTTTAGAAGGTACTGAATCTAGCTTTTCTTTAACAGGCTTCTCACTTTCATCTGCACATTCAATAAAATCCCAAGCACCAAAATGCAACAGCAAAACTTTCACTTCATGCTTCCATGTCTCCCAGTTGCTACCGTTGAGCAGGGTGATGTTTTGAACAGCATCCATCAGCCCCCTTCGATTAGAACTCTCGGAAATCGGCAAAATTTTTACAGGAAAAGTCCACAGAATCAGCCGTCGGCAAAGCTCTTGCACAGGGAAAGTTCAGCTCCAAAAAATCTTCACTTCCACATAAAAAACAAAAGCATGGTTATTTACCGGGCTTTATACTTTTAACTAAATCATCATAAGTGGCGAGTGGAAGTCTTAAAAAAGTGTAATGTGGAAGACTTGAGTGAAGACAAAGCAGGTTCAGCAAACTTTAGTTTATTCCATAATGATCAAGATGATTTATTTACAATGAGAAAAGTAAGCATAGCTTATGCTTAAAAATAAAATAAACTTAAAACATTTCGATTATTTCATTACGCCATTACAGAACAAATGCAGCTGCTGCTATACCAACAATAATGGCTAGAAAGATGAAGGCAAAGAACATCAAACACGACTGTCTTTATATACAAACAGAACTCTACTTCACAGATGATGCCATTCACAATTCAAAGAGAAAAACCAACGTAGAATCGCCATTGGTTGATCCAAACGAAACCCCTTTCTGAAAGCACCGCCGATCGAGTTTCATGAACGGACGTGAACAGTTCAATCACCGGTGATTCAATAAATCACGGCACTGGAACACTCAAAAATCACGTATTTTTATCTCGGCATGCCGGCAGTTCAGCTGAAAAACAATGGCGATTCAACGAAGTTTTTATTAACCTGGAGAGGATTAAAACTAAAGTATGTCATGTTCTGTTTATTTTGACTTAACTTTAAACTTGTTTTTGAACTAACATGACAACACATTCAAAAAAGCAAAGGCAGAGGCTAGACGAATAAGACGTAAAAGCCAGCGTGAATCCTGGATTAAGTATGTTTCAAGCATAAACTCTAACACATCCAGTAAAGAGCTTTGGAAAAAGGTGAAAAATTGCATGGGTCTGTATTCTGAAAATCATATTTCAATTTTAAAACATAACGGTCAAACCATCACTTCCTCTAAGAACATAGCTGAAACAATAGAGCAAAAGCATCTATTTCAAAATCAGACGCATATCCGGAACCTTTTTTATCTTATAAAAGACAAACTGAAATGATCAGAATTAATTATAATACTCATAATTCTTTTCCATACAACCAACACGGTATGGAACCTGCACGGGTTAACTCTTGAATCCCAGGATACAGAAAGATATCTTTTTGATTTTGAATTTTTTGACGCAATTTTAAAGTCCGAATATGAGTGTCAAAAAACTGATGAAAAATATATTGTAGCATATAAAGGTGGCCATGTTGAAAGAGACGTACTGCAAGACTTGGGTATTCCATATATCAACTTCGAAGATTTTGGATGCCCAAAGTTTCATGCAGTTTCCCACCCACTAAAATATATTCTAGTAAATGGCTGTGGAATCCATCGAAAACTGCTTAACCACTTAACCGGCAACGGGTATGGGGAAACAGTGCTTTAACCCCCGACTTATCTCGGGGCTGCCGTTGAAGTGGTTAATGATAAAATGCCACATTGCTCAAGAATCGAATGTATTGTTTTCGCCATTGGATTAGAGATAAACTTTAAAAAAAGGCACTTGTTGATAAAAGAAAAGAAAAAACGGGTCGAACAGAAACATGTTTAAGGAAAAAGACAATAGTCTTTTTCCTTAAACATGGAAAAAGACCGAACAGAAACCTGGCCGAACAGAAACATGTTTCTGTTCGGCCCGTTTTTTCGCGTCAGATAGGGAACCAATATTGGTTAATTCTTTTTTTCTAAAAAAAGAAACAAAGTCCATAAAGTGATGGAAAAATGAATCTAATGAGATGTGTTGTCTATTTTTACCAATATTGGAATAATTTAAAATTAAAAATATTGTTAAATTCTAAAGAAACTTTTTTTACGATCAAAATAAAAAAATTTCAAATCTTAAATTCTAAAATTGTAATCTTTTAGCACCAAAATACTTTTTCCCAATAAATTTAAACACTCACGATTTATTTTTTCAAAAGACTAAAAGTTTTTACATTAAATTAATAATTTGACCAAGATTTCAAAATCGCTTCTTCGCGAAAAAGAGAATTTTGAAGATTAAAAGTAGCTCTTTGTCTACATTTCCCCCCTTAAATATGAAAAAACTTCAATAGTTTTTTTCTAAAATGTGCAAAAATTGTTAAATATTTTTCCTTATTTTTACAGATACAAAATTGGTTATAAATTTATGAATGAAAATTATAATGGAAAGATGATTTCAAAAATGCTTCAAATTTAAATCTCAAGAAAATAAATAATATAAGCATAATCAAATAAAACATAACTAATAAAAATATCTCCATTTGTACAGCAGTTGTGGTATTAGAGATACAAAATCCAACAGGAAATCCTGCACCAAAATCATCAACGACAAGTAATGTTGTTAAAAGGAAATCGTATGGATTTGTTCCATGCGTAGAATCTAAACAGATTTTCTCATGGCCGAATTTTAACAACATTTCCTTTTGTGCAACCGTCATAATAATGAGGCAGAAATCTTTTTCTTCTAAATTTTCAAAACTTTCGCCTTGTGGCTTATAAACCAGAACTGGTGAATTTTCCCCCATGTCATTCATTTCTTTCACCCATAAGTCAACACTTGTTGCATCATTTGAATGCTATCTCTCACCGTTGAATTAATTGAAAGAAGCTCCAATATTTCTCAAATCTTTTTTTGTGAGACAGTGCAACTTATTGTTTTGCTGACAGATGACTTTACATCTTCAAGGCATCTTTCAAAAGGAATGCCATCCGCAATTTTTGCTGAAAAAAGAAAAGAGAAAATTAAATTTTTCATGAAAGGCATTTAGGTACAAACATACAATTTATGAATAACATGAAAAGTAATTTTGAGAAGAATTTTTGTTACACTATCACTAGAGTTACACAATCCTAATATATCTAGAATATGTTTATATTATAAGTGTACTGCCAAATACGAGATAAAATGAAATAATGTGTTTAAGTCTTTTGAAAGCTTATTTTATTAAGATTATTATATTAAAATACTACATTTATTAATTGGACTCATGTTTTATCTACAAATTTTACTTTTCACAAAAATAACAAATAAAGGTTATAATTCCTGGTCGCCACCGGGCAACTAAATATAAATTAGTAAATATATGTTATGCAAATAATTGCCAAAATGGCGATTAATCATTTCTGAGAATTTAAAAAAAAAAGTGTCATAAATAATACATAGTGAATTTCGACAAATGGTTGCTGAAAATAACAAATTTCCCCAATCGTTTGAAGAACAAAAGCTAATTTCATCAAAAGATCGTGGGAAAATGTGAATTTAATGAAAAGATTTCGACAAATTTCAGTAAAAAATCATGGAAAAGAGTAAATTTCGTCAAAAAATGATAAACTTCGCAAACAGATCACGAAAAATGGCAAACTTCTCCAAAAGATCGTAAAAAAGGCAGATCGCTTCAAAAAATTGCGAAAAACTGCGAATTCCAACCAAAAATCGCCGTTAAACAGCAAATTTCGATCAAAAATCACACAAAAAACGATACATTTTGTCCAAAAATCTGAGAAAAATTCATAAGTTTGAACCAAGTTAAAGTTTTCTGTATATATAAAATAATTGTTAACTATTTAATATTCTGATTAGAATTCAATGACACCAAATTCTATAATTGGATAAAATAATCTTCGTGTAGTTTGAAATTGTACATATTGACAGGAAGCGAGGTAGCTATTTGTTTACATATATCCAACTATGAAAATACAATGTATTTATTATAGAAAATGCTATGAAACATTTTAAGGGGACATCAGTACCTTTGAAAGAATCTCTTCAATTTAGAATAATACTGTAATATATGTGTATATGTAATATACTATAAAATAATTTTATTCTTGTTTATATAAAAAAAATGAAAGAAATTCAGCAAACTTAGTTTAAATATTTTTTTTAAATAACTATGAACTTGAATGTTAAATCCATATACAAAAATATTAAATATACCATGGAAAACAAGTTAAAAATCAAATCTCTATCTCAATTAGCAAAAAAAAAAAAAAAAAAAAAACCAATTTCAAGGCACTGTGACCCCTTAGCATAATAAGAAATATGTCAATGCAATATCCAATACACTGTAATTCATAAAATCTAAGCATAAATGTTGTGAAAAATGTCAAATTTTTCCTTTACTTGATATTTTCTTCTCAGTGGTACCCCTTATAGTAATCAATGGCCACTAGCTTGACAATAGTGGCTACTAAACATTCAACCTTTTTTGGCCACTGGTTACCAATACAAATAATGAATTTTAACCTTAAATAACAAATTTATGAAAATTATGCCCCCCCCCCCTTTTTTTTAAAATATGGGATCCAAGCATAACAACTTTATTTATTTACTGTTTTGATAAACCTAATGGCATCAGTTATTTATTTTTTCTTAGTAGTATCATTCAAAATTTTGAAATCAGCCATGTTTGTTTATAGTTTGAGCACATGTATTTAACTCACTAAAACTTTTATTTTTAACAGAAATTTTTACTTCATTAATCTGTTTTCCTTGTTAATAAGATCTAATAAATTCTCAGGTAAGGAATTCCTTTAAAAGTTAAGTAAAATTGCATGTTATTTATTTACTTTTTTATAAGATATTTTGTAGAGTGGTTTAAAATGAATTGGTTAGTTTTAGGCTTAATTGTCAATTATGAAAATGTTATATTATGAAAATTAAAAACTTTTTAAACTGAATTTGGATCTTTTTTACATTAGAAAACATCCCCACCTTAAAATAATTTATTATTAATTTTGTAGCAAACTTGTAAAAAGGTAAATAAGAAAGGCAATAAGAAAATTTACAATGTCAACAAGAATCTAGTGTACCTGCTTAAATTATCAAAATACAAATGTATCATATCATGCAAAATTAGTTGGTTCCAATTACTTTTATAGCAGTGTAATATAATGTGATCGAAGTGGCTAACCGGACCGCATATTTCAGATGTGTATATTGCTGGGACGATTACTGTTTCTAAACCAATAGGAGACCATCATTATCGCGGTCAAGTACACGCCCACACAGTTTGATTGACAGGAACTCGAGGACAATTGATCGTGTGTGTTTATTATTTATTTGTACTCTGATTGTTTGAATTTGTACTCGGTAATTAAAAATTAAAGGTACGAAAGAATTTTTTTTTTTTTCAAAATGACTGAATTTTATTTACTTCAATTAGAAATTATACTTCCTCTGATCCTGAAATAAATAAATAAATAAATAAATAAAAATTAAAGTAAGAATTTTGCTTATACGGATATTTTCGCAGAATACTTTTTTTCCCATTTGTTTAATATATATATAAATCATTTTGGAACGATATTTAGAATATTAAAAGGGTTTGAAATATTTTTTTAAAATGTCTTATTTATTAATAAAAGACAGCCTCCAATAATTAAAAAAAAAAAAAAATCACCAACGGCCTCTCGGCCCGCGATGGACTCGAACCCATATCCTCCGGTTTCAAGCTCGACGCTCTAACCATTCTGCCAGTCAGCTCACTTTCATCCGCAACAGATTATCGTTATAATTAGCACCGTCAATTGTCCACGAGTTCCTGTCAATCAAACTGTGTGGGCGTGTACTTGACCGTGATAATGACGCTCTCCTATTGGTTTAGAAATAGTAATCGTCCCAGCAATATACACATCTGAAATATGCAACCGGACCGGATGTGCGCGTAGTCCACAGGCTACACGGACCGGGTCATGATTGCGCATGCGCAGACGTTAGGATCAGCTGACCGGGTGGCTGTCAACCGTGACGTCAATCGTAAGCGTGCACGTGATTGGTGATAGGTGTTGGGGGAGGAGAAGTTAATGTCTCATTTTGCCAGCTGTAGGTAAGCTAAATAAATGTAGATGTTTTGTAGAATTCCAAGAACTACTAGTAAAGTAAACTAAACTTTCATTTATTTAAACTTATAATAAAAACATAATTAAAGAGATATATATGCTTTCATTTTACTCAGCCTTAAATGGCTTCCACACTTAAGTACGCCAAAACATAAACAGTGGAGATACTGCTGGCCAGGCAAGTACACCCCTACTAAATCTGCTGCATCACTAGGAAATGA